>JAYMFX010004788.1:0-16391 GCA_036784945.1 Monocelis spectator
AATTGCTTTCCATCCATAGATATAGAATATCAGAATGAAATTGCTTCCATCCATAGATATAGAATATCAGAATGAAAGGTAAAAAAATGAGATGTTGACCAGAATGTCAAGTCAAGTCATATATGAAATTATCACATAGAAAATTTGTACTTGTCCTGCATGAACATCTGAATTTATAATTGTGGTATTTCGTTGTGTGGCGCAGTAACACTCCAATAAACAATTTTCTATGTCGTAAAATGAAAATAAAACTTAATGCCATCTTTTTTTTCTATGCTATAGAGAATAGGTTGTATTACCTATTAGGTGGTACATAATCTGTGTCCATATGCAATGCACATATCTACAGACCAACATAATACAAAATCTTTTGCAATGGTGGAGAGAGGTATAATATATATAGAAGGTCAATGCCGGCTCACTTTAATTATATATTATATATTAGTGATAATGTATGAATCATCAATTAATGCAATAAAACTCCAATTATATTGCATCAATTGATTATACGGATTATAGATTAGTAGTAGTTACAATTTGAATTAATATTACAAACAATTCTGTTAAATATATGATTGGTTTTCTCGCTGTCTCATTTAGTAATGAAATGGCTCATAACATCGTCTCCTTATATCATCATTATTATCATTAGATACTACCTATAGAGTAAACATAACTTTGATCAGAGCGAATTATATGAAGATGATAATGAGCCAGTTGTTGATGAGCTGAATGACGAAGCAAAATTTTAGAAGTTATCATCACAGACAGCAACTGTCATTGTTGGCGCCAGTCAGAATACCGTCTCTCTCTCTCTCTTTCTCTCGGTCTTTCTCTCTCTCTCTCTCCCTTTCTCTCTCTCTTTCTCTCTCTCTCTCTCTCTCTTTCTCTCTCTCTCTGGAATAGACGTCAGGTCTGGTATTATATCTCACTGAGTCGCACCTCCCACAGTACCAACTGTTGTAAAAGTAAAAAGTAATAGAATGGCGGATCCATTATTCTTTCAAACATCAATCTAATAAATGTATGGATGAATTCAATTGAATTTCTACAAATTATGTCTCAGTGATGAGAGAATGTACATATCATTATTATCTGTCTATAATATATGTTGAAATTTTGTGACAGCTTGGAGTAACTATATATACAACTGCAAGATATGCAATAATGAATCTCCATATAAAACAGATGATAGCCTGATGCTTTAAGTATAATTAAGATCTTCTCAAGAACACTCAAAATATAGTTTCATATCTGACTATATGCAATCAGCAGCTCTGAAAGAAACACCATCATAGGAAGACAAATAGATAACAAATGCCTAACATGTTATTGTAATATTTAGTTTATCATCTTCCAATCTTTTCTTATTGTCAAATTCATCATCATGGAACAGATCATCGATTTCCTCGAAAATTCTATGGAATATTATTTGTTGAATACGTCCTTAGATACCTGATATCATTGCAGCGCAGAGACAAGGCCGTATCGAACTTCCATAGAATTGGAGGGTCACTTTACCGATCAATTTTAACAACACTGTTAGGTCATGCATAATATTTACATACTGAATATTCCGTACATTTACTAAATATTCCGTATAGTTAATGAATATTCGTATATTAAATGAATATTCCGTAATTTTTTTTAATATTCCGTGCATTTACCAAATATTCCGTATATTTAATGAATATTCCGTGCATTTACCAAATATTCCGTACATTTAATGAATATTCCGTAAATTTTCTAAATATTCCGTTATCAAGGTACCCCTTGAGTGGCCGTTCTATAACTGTATATTATCTTTACCTTTTAGATGGCATGTCGAAGAACAGCGTTAAACTCAAAAGTAAGTTTGGATCATTTCCATTAAATAAAAGTATAAAGTTGATATTTTTACAGTCGAGTGCACTTAACAAGACCCCTTGAGCGGCAGATAATCTTCTATGACTGTATGTAATTTTTCTGTGTTTCGGGTTGTTAATTTGTACAAGAATTCTTATTTTCAGATTTATCACCTCCTGATGTAACGCAACGCGCCTCATCCACAGTTCCCAAGTCCTTACCTTCAGTTGCAGCAGTGCCCCTCCTTCTACAGCGGCCTCCCCTCACATCACACAATGCTCTCACCGCCTCGTCTTATGCGGTGGTCCACGACAGTCCCGCTTCATCTCGAGCCAATCGATCTGCAACTTCAGGTTCTCATTCCGGAGATTCTGTAACCGTCTTAGACATTTCTGGTGAAAGAGCCAAGAAGGCGGCTCCTTATCACACCGTTACACTTCTTCCGGAACATCCAGGGCAAATGGGACCGTCCGCATGGGGCCCCGATACGAAAGCCGCTTGGGGTAAAGTCACTTGCTCTGGAGGTCGTTTAGCTCTTCCTGAATGCGGTAATTTGTTAAAAATAATTGACAGTTGCCATACGTAGTTTTTCTCCAGTGTTTTATGGCGGATTGTGTGACCAAAATTGCTGATGGACAATTTCTGAGAGTCATCTTGTCCCCTTTGTGATGCCAAGTCTAATAATGATCTTGCCAACACAATGCACGCCAGTTACTTCTGTTAAAAGCAGAATGTCAATGAGTTCCTTTAGCTGAAGATTAGTCTCGTCCATGGGCCACTTTGAGCAGCACCACTAATTATTTGAAAGAAGTCAACTTTGCGTTTGTCAGGTCGTCTCTTAACTGTCCATGTTTCAGCCCCGTACGAGACAATGGAGAAGACCAGAGATTTGACAAGTCTCACAAGTCTCCGCGTTCCCCCCACACTTGATCTAACCTGGTCATGGCGGATCCTCTCTGAGAGTAGAGATCTTTATTTGCGTTTGGTTGGTTCTTGTTCATTGGTCGTCCGTGAGATTCCTAGAATTATGCGTTTGTACCACATCTAGAAGAGAGCGTCGATCTTTTAGTGTTCGTAGAGTCTAGCTTCACATCGTCAGGGCTAATGCGTCGTTAGATGAAACTGCCTTCATATTTTCTCCATCAGAGTACCTAATCTCGCTTTTGTCAAGAGTATTATATGAGTTTTGTTTTCTTGATATTGACGCTTATCGTAGGCTTTGTCAGTGTGATTTATAAGATCGATCCCTTGTTGCATTTGGTGGTGTCGCCAGCATATCTGTGATGGTATGTTGGTATGATTCTTGTTGATTCCGCCAAATGTTGAAGTTTTCTTTGCGACTCGCATAATAAGATTATAGAATAACTTTTCTACTCAGACTTATAAACATTCCTCATTATGTAATGGTAAGACTCTTTAATTGTTTCAACAATTTTTCCCTCAGGTGTCTCATTAATAATTCCACCGGGGGCGATCTCGGCGGGATCATCACAAGAACTATTTCTGGCTGTCGGTGGGAGCGATAAAGACAGACCTCATTTTGAAGGTAAGAAGACCATGTATCTAAAATGCGTACAAGCATATACCTACATATAGTTAATTTATTTTCGGAAGTTAAATGTTAGAATTATCAAAAAGGTTTATGAATGGCATCCCAGAAGCAAAAAAGTTAATAAATCTATAGTTAAGAGTAAGCCGGTAAAAAAAAACCTCCGATTCAATTCTAGAACCAATACTCGGATACAATCGTATTCTAGGTACAATGGACGACCGTTAAAGTGACCCTTAAATTCTATGGAAATTTAATACACCCTTCGATATGGGCCGTATATCTCTGCAGTGATATTTAGGTATTTAAGGGCGTATTAGCAAATCAAATTCTATAGAATCTGATGGTTACTTTATCGATCCGTATAAAATAAAGCGACGTATAAAATATAATAACCATTATATATGTAAATTTTAGCCATCGGTTATTTCCATAGAAATCTTTTTATTTCCTTAGTCCATATAAGGTCAATACTATAATGATTCTATAAAGATAACTTAATAGTTACCATCATTAATATGGTATCCAAGCTGGTATAATTGAGATAAACTGAATCACAAATCGAGTAGAAACCTATGAAAAATCCGGTTGACTTGAATGGTTTTTTGATAAACCTTTTAAATCTTTCTCTAATAGATATTTTAAAACTCATAGAACCCTTTTCGAAGGTCTTTCTTTAATCTCTAAATAGAAAACAAAACATAATATCTTAATTAACGTTTAATTAGTGATTACGTCAAATTTGTTTTTTCGCACTAAACAAAATCAAAAATTTGATCTTGGGTTGTAAACAATTCAGATGTGATTTCGTATTTTGAATGTTTTGTAGATATTCTGTCAATGTTTTATCAACAATAATTTTGTTGATAAATTGTTATTGTCCAAAAAATTGTTCAATTCAAAAAACAAAATCACATCTGAATTGTTTACAACCCAAGGTCATTTTTTTTATTTTGTTTAGTGCGAAAAAACAAATTTGACGTAATCACTATAATTAAACGTGGGTATAGTGATACTTTAAAGTGATTCTACACCTTAACACATTTTCCTATCTATGCGTTTATTGCGATACTATCAATTAATTAATTAATTATTTGACTAAATGCTGTCCATTTTATTGTGCAGGGTATTATATTGATCCTATTTAGAGATATTTTTCTCTGGATCTTAGATGTGCGTATATTAATATAGGACCGTATTCCGGAATCTTTTCATAAATTCAATGAATTCAAATATGTTAGACATCATATAGTACATAGATTAAGTTTAAATAGCTTCCTAGTTACTGTCTGTGTCATTAAAATAACTCTTCCTGCTTGTCTTAGTTCACTTTTACTGAGACGGAAGGAAGGATGAATATCCTTGAAATACGTAAATTTGTCCTCTTTGTATACAAGCCAAACAATATAGGAAAATAATATCTTTTCAGAAACCCGTAAATTAAGTTATTATGTATAGTTTTTAATAATTTCATTATGTTTCTAAAATTTACAATGCTCCCTATATTAAAATGATTATGCGTTTATACAGATATTGTATTCTGTTTAATCGGAGCCTTGTATTACTGCAGATATTGACATAATTGTTAGCAAGGGTGAATCAGTATCGACAAATACAACTCTGTTTACCATATCTCTTATATGTATTGATAGAGAGCAATCCTGTACAAATAAATCAGTCGCTATATGCCAGACTTCGCATCAATGATACTTCACTTTAATAGATTCCCAATTTATAAATTAGGAGATAATTTTAGAGAAATTGCAATGAAATGGAATTATAAATCATGCCCAATTATAAACAGAAAGAAGTGATTGAACCATTAAAATGAGGAATTTGTCCTTTTATTTGAAAATATTGAATACCTAGAGTTTATTAGTGCTCTATACCTTCGAAAGGGGTTCTATGAGTTTTAAAATATCTATTAGAGAAAGATTTAAAGGGTTTATCAAAAAACCATTCAAGTCAACCGGGTTTTTCATAGGTTCCTACTCGATTTGTGATTCAGTTTATCTCAATTATACCAGCTTGGATACCATATTAATGATGGTAACTATTAAGTTAGTTCTAAATTTCTATGGAATTATTAGAGTATTGACCTTATATTATGGACTACGAATTTACTGAAAGAGACGGCCTAGTTGGTTTAAACATAGAGAATCCCTAATGGAGTGATACTTACATGTAGAGCCAATCAAATTATGGATCTTGACGTCACACTATTTCAGCCATGAATTTCAGCATATATAATCAGCCAAGAATTGATGAGTTAAATGACCAATTGAATTGAGATCAACCATCATAGCTAAAAATGCAGATGATTGTAAATTTCTTTTGTTACAAATTCTTTCAGATAACAAAACTCTGCTGAGTGCCCTTATTGTCACCGGTCCTGCTAACATTACACTTCACCGCTCAGTAATCCTCTCGTTCCATCATTGCGCCCATTTCACCACAAATAGGGAAAACTGGGAGATGGATATCCTCACTTCTGACAAGTCAGGTCCAGAGCCAGCCGAATGGAATGTAAGACAAACGATATCTGTCTATCTGTCTATCTGTTTATCTATCTGTCTGTCTTACTGTCTATATCTATTTATCTGTCTGTCTGTCTTACTGTCTATATTTATTGATCTGTCTGTCTGTCTGACTGTCTATATCTGTCTGTTGCCCCTCCCTCTCTCTCTCTCTCTCTCTAATGATATGCACTCTCTAACAGTATAAAAACCCCACTCTCGGTAAATCGTGATAATTTGCACTCGCATCTCTGTGTTTTTTCTGCGAATTACCGTTTCTACTGCAAGGCTAACGATCTGATTGGCTGATTGGCTCAAAGTTAAAAATAGCAGCTATAAATAGTTTAGTCTAACATAACGGAAAGGAGCCACTCCAAGACTGCGAGTATGTATCATATGGGTGAGTTTAAGACTTAGATTTTAGTGAGAACCATAGAAATCAACTTTCTTTCTGGAGTTTAAGAAGTTTATTTCTATGGTGAGAACTTATATGTAAAATCTATGGAGATGTAATAGCACAGTTATAATGTGAGTATAGAGTGACAATCGAAATGAGATTGTGGAAACAACTTGACCCAGATTCTGCTTCCCAATCGACGAATACTCAACTCTGATTCTCTAAGAAGTAATGGCTGATTTCTAATCACGAATGAAGCCTCTAATTGAGTTCTAATTGACCCTTAAATGAGAATCAAACTCTTTAGATTCATTTTATAAAGAAAAAAGATTATGTTTATTTTACTTCCACCAGTTTGATAAAATCATGTGTTGGTAAATATTTCAGGAATTTATGTTGGTGAATGAGTCAAACACTCCGACCCAATCATCTTCCTGTTGCCAGATGGATAATGAGGTTTGTCACTTAGTGACCAACAAAATAGGCGCCTACTGTTTAGTTGGGTGTACTCCGAGTTTCTCCGCTGACAAACTACTCGATAGAAGCAGAGAACTCGGCGATAATAACAACAATCTTGAAGAAATTGCTCAGAAATGTCTCCGCGTGGCGGCATTTGCACCACAATCTTTATCCTCTACTGATGTGGATTTGGATGTTCGTGTGAGAATATTCGGCGATACGAAAGATGCTTTCGAGAGGGCTGTTACTATGGAGAGTAGGATCGGTGGGCGTCTACTTGACACAGCAAAGAGACTGATGTTTAGTGATACGGGTGAGAACCTGTGTGTTAGCATTGAATCAATCAATGACGAATGGGAAGTTCAAAATAATTGCAAATACCAGGTACAATATCATAAAATGTTGATTATTTTAAATTATTATTTTAGTCATTTATACTACTTATTATATACATCAGTAGTAAAATTAAATAAGTGCATTTTAATTATTTTTATCCTTTTTTAAAACAATTGTAAAAACATGGTAATTTACATTGTTTTACCCTTTGGTTTTACCAATTTTCTTCATCATCAATTATTTTAATCGTTTTTATCATTTATAAACTGCCCTTTATTCCATTTTACAGTTCATCCAAATTCAATTTTTTTTTAGGAAATTCCATTCACTCATATTTGGAGGGATAGTCAGCCGAACCTAACTTGCACAGTGAAATTGAAGCATGTAGATTCTTCATGCTCTGAGATTACCGGGCATATTCTTCTATACCAGAGGAGTCTCTTTAATGATGGGGAAAGAATTCAAATAGCCAGTTCGATAAGTCTGGTAAGGAAAATGATCATTTACTAATTCTAAGTAATATAGTATAGCCATTAAATTATCAAAGTAATACTGAATGAATGAATGAAGACTTTTGATTGGCTAAAATATAACTATACTGTCAAATTCCTTATTATCATTATTTAGGGAGAAGACTTTGAAATACCAGAGTGCAATCTTCCACCAAAGAACTTCACCCATTTCCTTATACCACCAACGATTGCATTTCGACTCTCTGTACCGATAAGAAGAAAATTGAGCAGCTTACTCGACCTCTCATCTGGTTCGGCGAATGACTGGCGAATGTTGGCTAAACAATTTGATCTGGACAGGTGAGATTCATATCTTTTTAGTCTGTCATTTTGCTAGGAACTGGTATTGTTCAATCAATAAATACATAGTTACTAAGTTTGTATTACTTCTTATTTAAAATGTTTGGAATGAATTTTATATGCTTCTGGAAGTAGAATAATCTGACAACTTGACCATAGAAATGAGAAATACTCAACTTTATATAATAACTCTCTATATAAAAGCTACACTTCAATTCATATTTCATTACACGCAATACTTATTTGAGTTGTTTATTATAATTAAATTAACCGCGCTTCTTTTATTTATTAATTCAGCTGTATCAAATACTTGGAGAGACAAGATAGTCCAACAGAAGCTCTGCTAGATATTTGGGAAGCGAGTCATCGAGAAGAGACTGCCATTATTGATCTGAGGAAAACTCTACGGGCCATTGGTAGAAGCGATGCTGTCGCAGTGACATATTAAGATTATCCGTCCATATATTCTCTTCAGGTAGCAACTGAAAGAAGTGTAATATTAGGATCCTATTCATATAACTCTGCATTTAGTAATGGTATACTTCAATGCTTGCTTAAAACACCGCTTTCATTGTGAATAATCATCTTCAAATGCATTCACCCAAAAAAGTTAGCGATGTTGAAGAGTTCCTTGATTTTGTTAATCAGATTATCGTTGCAGCCCCAATATATGCATAACTTATTATGAATCTTAAAAGATCTAATTGCAGTACAGTGGTATGAAATATAATTATAAAATAGTATTTTCTGCAAATTTATGTACATATTGTAGATATTCAATGTAGATATTATCATCATCAAAACTATTATCCTTGAATTAGTAATGTATTTGTTATACCTATAGTTTATGTTTTAAACAAATTGCCCAATGATCTTTTCCTTTTTACACTGTGTCTTTCATTTATTAAAACTTAAATACAAATTGTATGTTCAAAATTTTGTTTATATGCATCAATATTTAATATTGTTATTTGTTTTAAAGTTTTTAAAATTTATTTCATAATTGCATATCTATGATTAAGGACATTATCATTCATGTTGTTCATTGTAATAATTGTTCCTGTGCTATTCAATATATAAAAACCTGAATTATAATAAAATTTACATAAGTTGTTTTAACTATAGCCAGTTTATTCAAATATGTAAAAGGATTTGTTTAGAATGAAATAAAGATTGATTGGTAAATATTATAAACAAATTCAATATCGATAAATCAATCAATCAAGGAGTTTACAAAGTTTATTTGATTTAGTAAGCATTCGTAAATCGATATCGTAAATCGTAAAATGTACGCAAATAAAGATACTATGGAATCTCTATGAAAGTACATAAAATGTGAAAAGGGCAAATATGGATTCTTAAAAATTATAGTTTCTAATGAATGAAGCAATCTGAAATTGCTACCAATCTAACAAATAGAATTAGGTATAACTATGGCTTAGACTTATCATTCTCTGTTTTAACCATTTTAGAATTGTTGTGAGCATTAAATTTAGCTTAAGTTCAATCAAGGACCTATTCATTATGTTCAATAATTGTTAAATGCCGTTAAATTCTGACAAAGCTGCTGTTTTCTAATAGTAAAGCGATGGCCATTATAGAGATCGGACAGAGCAGACGAAAGATAGTTGGATATCTATGGCGATGGCAACACCATCAATATCTAAGCCTATGGCAATAGGCTAGTTAGCTCATAACGGCCTACAGCCATCTGCTATATATAGGTTTGTTGAAAATTAAATGGTTTCATTGGCGTTTTTAAATTATTGTTAGGTATATCCAAAGATAATAGATTAGGGACTTAATCTAATATCTTTAGGTATATCTTAGACAAAACTCATCAAAAAAGAAGTTATTTTACAATTAAGGTTTTATTGACGTACCTACCCTATAACTCTATTCATAAATTATGGTGATAAATTCTTATGACTGCAAAAATATACAACTTTAATCGTTAATTGCTCGCTACAGAAAAGGTTAGCTTATATTTAAACGGTAATTATGTGTGCAGGTACTTGTAAAAATTATATTAAAAACTAAAAAATCCTTTGTGAAGTCACAAAGCATGGGTAAATATTTGGGAAAATCTGCGTAAAAATGAAATTTTTAATGTCTAAACTTCAAGAAGTTTTGCTACGAAGCAGTAAAAAAATACACGTAATATCGATACAGATGATAATAATAAGTTGATTTAAAATCATACCAAATTGTTAATAGTCATGTGGGATTTAAATCCTCTGTGTAAATGAGATTTACTATTCTGAATGTCAAATTTCTGATCGAACACTTCTAGTAATGTGACTATATGCAGAAAAAGAGCTGAAAACTTGAACAGCCAATGCAAAGGTTATAATGATTACAAAGAAAAAAAGAATATGCTGAAAAAGTGACCCTCAGCCGAAGATATCTCCATTGATTTAGAGAGCACTCGACTGCTTGACCCTAAACTTCAAGTGTAGTTCTGGAATATGAGCCTAAACTCTTTTTAATTAGTTATTTTTCTATTTAATGGTCAATATAAATATTTTATTTCAAAATAAATCTTCAGTCCACTTAAGACTTCAATTAAGACAGCAATTTTGCGCCATTATATATTTGTAAACGCATAAATTTATTTAAATATGACAATAAATGTTTTTAAGCACATTATTTAAAAATTTAAGAGCTACCTTCTGCTCAGTAATATATATTATTATTAATTAACTCTCCTTTGAAATCATTTCCTCTCGGTTTATGTATATTCAGCCATAATTTAGAATTCTATAATAAGAATTTGACAATAATAAATTATGCATTTCATTTTAATTATGCAATAAACGATTTTAAAAAGAAACATCCTGAATGTCAATTTTACTGGAAATAATGTCCCATTAACTTATGGTGTTCCCTCAAAGGAACATAAATGATACATCTTTTTATTTTCTTTGAAATATTTGCCTTATCAATCTTTTTTTAAATATTTTGATATTGCAAGTCATCTCTGAATATTCCTATATGTAGTTAATGAAAGTTAGTGAAACAACTGTTAGTTTTTGGTCCTGTGTAAATAATATAAGCTTAAATAAGCCATTGGCATAGATTTATTCCAATAGAAGTGGCCAATATGATAAATATGAATAACTATCTAATTCAGAAATAAATATAAACATATCTGAAGAAGTGAATTAAATAACTGTTAACTGTATGATCAATTAATTAAATAATCATTCTTTAAAGCTCCAAAGCTACTCCCATATTAACTTGCTAAGTACGCAATATTCAAAAGTAAAGTTATTTTATAGAATCACTGTAGTTTATTAATGGTCAAAATTATTTAAGGATTTATGAATAAAACTACTACAAGAATAGCTAAAAAATCAATTTAATAACAGGGTTCATACAGATTCTTAGAAGTCTTTAAAAGTCTGTATAAATAAACAAATTATAATTCTTGAAATTTTAGGTGGATTCATTTTTATACTATCATGATACATGGACAGATGTAGTTTTTAGAGGATGTGTTTATAATTTCTCTGTGGTGCTGATTCTTTCTATTAAAACCTTGTATTTGAATATTGAATTTTGATGTCCTGGGTATGACATTAAACTACATCCACAGCTATAAAGAGAGGGTTCTTTGGCTAAGGATATATCCCTACTGATAGTTCCGGTTCTCCTTTTTAGTTGCATCCTGTGTCTGACCATAAGCCTAGCATTCAGGATAGGAGAAGCCAAGCTTCATTTTTCTGAGTTTACACAACAGATGCATACCAGGCAAAATATATCATTAGGGCATTAAATTAAGGTAAAATGCTACTTAATATTAATCGGGCTTACATTTTATGATTCTAATATAGGTAATGCTCATGAATACCTTAAAGATTTTTAATTATAAAGTTTGTTACACACCAATATGAGCCAAAATGACTTTACTTAAGGACAGCTGCATTCCAGATAAAGTGATAGAAATCAAAATCATCTACTGCCTTGTAGAGTTCAGGCAAAGGCTAGGTAATAGCTATTAGGTTACATTCTGAACAATTATTATACTCAAATGATATGATTGATGTTTTATGTTCAATTATAGTTTCAAGTCTTTATATTTTGGAATGGTGACTCTGTACAAACCCTGTAAGATGCACTATCTGAACTATTGTATTTACATTCTTTGAGATTATTTTTGAATTATAAATACATTTGTAGTCTATATTGCATTATAAATGAACCCTTATAAACTGCTTTTAAATATGATATTTTATCCAGCTATTTGCAATAAAATCTGCTCTTGAATTATAATCCTATTATATTTGTTAGATTTAACACTAGAAAGTCTATTTTTCTTTTTTAAATATCTATATAATGACACCTGAGTGCAGCATCAAACTGAAAATTCACTGACTTTTATTTATTTTGGGTGCTAACCAAAAATAGCATAAATTAAAATAATTACTGCAGTCTCATATTTTATAAGCAACATAACTTACCTATAAAGACAAGAGTTGGTCAAGAGGCCATTTTCTTTTCTCATCTTCATATAATGCAATATTTTCTTGTCTAATTAGCCAGTTTATCTGCTGTTGATATTGCATAAGTTAATTACATTGATTGTCTGGATACTTGGACAATTACTCTGGATGAATTAGACTGTTTTATTGGACTGTCTTATGAGAGGGGTGCAAAGAACATTCCTTTTAAGGAGCTCTGGTCACATAAATGAAGGAAAAACTCTTATCAATGGTATTATGCATGGCTCATAATTGTCTGGAAGTATCCTGACTACCAGAAATTGTTTTTGTTGGATCTTGAGAGTTTAAATATTTCACATTAATCACTACACCCCAGTCTTTTCAATGTCCTAAAATATATAACATGCAATGAAGTGGAATAAGATATAGTGTTCCTCATAAAAAATTGCAGCAAAATATGTTACTTGCTTTTCTCACATAATTCTATAGGTATGGGATTAAGTTGACATGAACAAGTGACAGTTTTATGACTTTCCAGTTTTTAACAAATGAAATATTAAGAACTGAATTTGACTCATTTTTCATTTTCAGTATAATAAATTCTCCACTATGGGAGCCTTTCTTGATAAGCCAAAAACTGAAAAATTCAATGAATCTGGTAATGGTAATGGATTGAAGTATGGTGTCGCCAGCATGCAAGGCTGGCGAGTGGAGATGGAAGATGCTCACTGTGCACAGACCTCACTGGCTGGCAACTTGTGTGGATGGTCATATTTTGCTGTATTTGATGGACACGCTGGAGCCAGGGTGTCAGAACAGTGTGCCACTGAACTCTTAAAGGTTGGTTTTGACATTTTTATCATTTAATCAGTTGTTAGATTTTGGAGGCTAACAGTTTCATGTGTTGACCATATTAGACTATCACGCAAACGAATGAATTCAAGCGTATCAATCCTGATTGTGCGCCATCAATTGAAGAAATACAGCATGGTATCCGCTATGGTTTCCTCTCGCTGGATGAAGAAATGCGTAAACATCCGGAAGTCGAATCTGGCGAAGATAAGTCCGGCAGTACTGCTGTGTGCATTCTGGTTTCACCGGAACACATCTTTTTTGCTAATTGTGGTGATTCTAGAGCGGTTCTCATTCGAGATGGGAAAGTGGCGTTCAGCACCGTGGATCACAAGCCCGCCAATCCAACTGAAAAAGAACGAATTGTGAACGCAGGCGGTTCCGTCATGATCCAGAGAGTCAATGGCTCACTGGCTGTATCCAGGTAATAAACCCACCCGCTAGCTGTGTCTTTATCCGGATCGAGGAGTGTATTGTATCAAAATAAGCCGATGTGTTCGATAATTTTAGATCCCTCGGTGATTATGATTATAAGAAAGTGGATGGTAAAGGCCCCACGGAACAACTTGTATCACCCGAGCCGGAGATCACAGTGATTGATCGAGATACTGAGAACGATCAGGTTATTGTGTTAGCTTGTGATGGTGTGTGGGATGTCATGAGCAATGAAGACATTTGCGAATTCGTGATTCATCGATTGAGTGTGAAGGAAGACTTGTCCGATATTAGCAATGAAATAATCGATACTTCACTTTATAAAGTAATGAACTGAACAGATTTTTATCAAAATCAATTTAATATCTTAGCCAATTCAATCATAAACAATACGAAATTCTTTATCTCAATATATTACATTTCTAGGGTAGTCGAGATAACATGAGTGTTGTTTTGGTGGCGTTTGAAAAATGTCCCGGCATTCAAAAAGAAGTGCAGGATAAAGACCATGCCGTTGATGTATTGCTTACCAAGCACATTAAAGGTAGGCCACAATCTAATTCAATTATGAGAAGGTGAGGATATTCATCTAGCTATGTACTTACTAGCTGCCATAACTCGCTCTTGGTCCGAGCTCATGGAACTCCTATGGTTCTACCACCAGCCTTTAATATAAATTTACGTAAAGCAGCGCTGACTTCGATACACTGCCTGGTGCCAATGATGTCTCTGTTAGAACTGATTTATTCGCTACTCTATCGTGCCTATCTGTTCAGAGAGAGGAGGATTCCAAATATCGGCATTACTTGCAGTGTTATACAGTGCCAGTCAGTCTCCTGATATCTCAGTTCCATAAATAAATATTATCGAAACACAACTTCGCTATGAATGAATGAATGTAAACTGGGTGAGTTCTAATCACTTCAATTTGTGCGCTGGTTGGTCTCGAATGATTTTAAGAATTATTGGAACAGTTGATTGTATTCAGCTGGATTGAATTTATCAGTCATCAGGTCGTGTTTGGCTGTGAATATTCGATAGGATATCCGTGTCCTAAAATAAAATCGCTTACTTCACGGTGACTATAAGTTAGTAATAAGTAAATGGTTAATTGAAGCCCTAATGCAGCCAAGAGACAGTTAACGATGGTCTGTAATCTTCAGAATAAGAAAACGAATCTTCCTTCCCTGAGAGTCACTCTAAGACTCTCCTTAATGTCTGGGGAAAGTGGCGTGTAGAGTTTTGCATTTACAGGTAGAGAGATCACTCACTGTCATAAGAAACACTAGATGTTCAATCAGCCAATGAAATCAAAGTATCCTCATTCTAATTTTTTTTAAACATTGTGGTGGGCAGGTGTAGGGACTCTGCATACTGTTGTGAGGAGAGCAATAAAAAGGATAAATAAGGAAGCAAGCACATCTCTATTATTTTTCCAATTCCCTTTCATTGCAGACTATGTTGAAAAGTGTACACCAGGTAGCGCAGAATTGAATTCTTTGCTGTTAACTATCCAATCCCTTGGTCTGACCGACTATCCTCCTGGTGGTATGGCTGCCAAGTAATGATGACTTGAAGTTTTAATTAATCAATATCAGAATATGAATTATCAGAATGAATTAATCAATAATATCAGAATATGAATTATCAGAATGAATTAATCAATAATATCAGAATATGAATTAATCAATATCAGAAAATGATTATAAACAACAAAATGATTTTAATTTGATTTGTTCATTGATTTTTTAGACGACATTTGATCGAAAAAGTGTTTTACGAATGTGTACCAGAAAATGGGAATGATAGTGAAAGATTGTCGGTAAGTGAGGAGGTTAAAATATCTACCTAGACCTCTCGATACAGCACAGATTGTAGAAGTTGACTCTATACAAGATATTGAAGGGAATCTTTTATCATAAATTAAATAAATAATTTATGGTGAAAGTTCATGAATCTTTTCCATATTTCTGTGACGGTAAATCTATAAATAGATCACTATCAGTGAATTAGTGGCCAGACTATTCCACACTCAGATTCTACTAATTTACTGATAGTTAATAATCTACCATTAAATCTATGAGTTGAGACAAATTCATATTTTTCATATTGATTGATTGTTTGATGTGGTTTCTTAATTATTATTAAGTTTTAAACATTGGTACTTATAGTTTGTATCGATCGATTAATTGATTGATTTTGATTTTTAAATTGGTACTTTTTATCTCTTGCTTTAATTAAAACGAACTATTTAAATTTAATTCAATTATTTATGGTGGATTAGTGATATTTTAGTTTGTTTGTTTGTTTTTAATCAAAAATTAATCGATAGCTGAATCGAGTGTTATTGGATGTCATGCACTTATTTATTCAGGCCTAATCGAGTATAGAAACCATCTCTACCACAGTATCGATTGATTTCTATTCTCGAAAATGTTATGCAGTTGAGAATGAAGTTGTCTTATTAATTAATAGTATTTTATATATTGTATTCTCGATCTCTTCTATATTATCCACCTCGTACTACAATTCTAACAGTATGATTTGCCAAATGTTTATGGAAATTTGACCCCGATTTACACGATAGTTAAAAACGGGTCATTCCAATTTCCATCTTTATGGACTGCCAACTATGTTACAATATGATCATTGAAACCATAGAGTAAGAACTCTTGCTAGTAGATATTTGTATATCGATTTATGACTACCAAGCGTCAGAAAATCCTATCTCCACCATTATAAATT
>JAYMFX010004899.1:0-16379 GCA_036784945.1 Monocelis spectator
TATCTTTAGAAAGTGCTCTGTTGGTATTTTCTTACAGGGAAAGAATTATTAAAATCAGACTAGGCGTTCAGGAGTGAAGACAATTTGTAATTGATGCTTTTATAATAGCGGAGATAGGAAATTGTGCGCGTTGGTGGGACAAAACCATCGATATGCGTTTCTGTTTTTTAGAGAGTGAACTCTCTGGGCATTATTACTCTATGATCATGATTATGCAATCATCCAACAGAACTCAAGCAGATTTTATCATTTTGCAATCGGAATAAATTCCTTTCACAGCATCTCATATTTCCTTTCATTTTATAATCGAATATACATATTAGAAATTTCGTCATTCATTGAAAAGAGATACTTAGATAGATAGATAGATATCCATTCTATATAATTTATCCCCTTTGAATGAAATTATACACGTGGACGATTAATGATAATAATAATCATTGATGTATCTTTACATCTACGAATGAAACGAGTCCGGAAAAATAAAATCGATCGTATATTATTGTGTAGTAGTTCTGAGTTGTTTATCCTCCTGATAGTAATAGTCATACATTCCTACTATACTATACTATACTAGTGTGTAGCAACAACTATTGAATAGTAAGCCGCAAATTATTGAAAGCAAAAAAAAAGAAGTTCATTGGCCGTATTTTAGCTAAATTAAGATTACAGAAATTAGCAGTCGCAATTAATAAAGAAATGCTTTCCTTTATTAACTAAGCGCCACCCTTACCTTATATAATCGGCCTTGCTGTGAAAATAAAACACATTCCTGTTCATTTGATTGCATAACTATACTATACCTCTACTTAGCAAAAATATGATAATATGTATAAGCAAATCCAACTGTATAATTTACAAGTGCAGAAGAGACTCAAAGAATGTACAACTGCATTCGCAAATTATATCCGACAAAATATCGATTAAATATGAAATAACTAGAGAAGTAAGAGAACGAGAGAGAGAGCGAGCTATAAGAGCTGAATTCTCAATTGATTAAAAGCAACTCACATCAACTCTGAAACTGTCTTCATCGCCGGAAAATCGACTATTTCTTCGAGGATCATGATCGGACGCGATATCTTGAATCAGCGGATTTTCATGTCCAACAGCGGATTGTTCAAGGTAATTCTCTGAAAAATGGATTAAAGAAATCACTATATGTATTATCTCAGCTTCTTCTTAAGACGCTAACTCTTATAGTCAATAGAATAAAAAGAAATGATTAAATAATGCGAGTGAGATATCGATCGAGTTCATTCAAGACAATCACATCAATTAGAAGCTGACTGATTGACTACCTAATTTGTATAACCGCAGTACATTGAAATAAATCAATGTCTTCCTTCCTCGCATTTGCTCTGAAATTCTTTATTCTGAAATGAGAATAAATAATTTCCCTAATCGTTTCTCCAACAAGCAAAGTAGAATTTGTCAGAAGGCTTATCTTAACAACAGTTTGTAAAATCACATTCGCATTAATTGAGTTAGTTTATGGTTGTTGGCTTTGAAAAATGCAGGTGTTTGGCTTTCAGAATAGATGAATCAATTGGGAGATGTTAAGTCATAATAGGAGAAATGATGGAGCGCTAATTATACGAGAAAGGGTGAAAGGGAGAGAATCAATGGCTCAGCAGATAGGAACGCGATTCATTATAAGAATCAATATGATATTCTCGATTGACATAAATGCATACAATTATTCCACTAACAAATAAATACACCACCAAGTCGGTTCTTCAAGAAATTAAACATATAGTATTGTATATCTGTGTTACGATTATTGTAATGTACGTATTTGTCACTGTATATCTGTGTCACGCTTATTGTAATGTACGCATTTGTCACTGTATATCTGTGTCACGCTTATTGTAATGTACGCATTTGTCACTGTATATCTATGTCGCGCTTATCTTTTCTGCCTTATGAATACTTTGCATTAGAATGCAAAATTATAATGAAAGGGATGATTTCTAAATAAAATAGAAACAATCTAAATATCGGCAGACATAGCCCTTCCTAGAGACAGGATCCTTGCCCCTTTATCAATACAGTTATTGAAATTGTTATGAATAAATTTAAGATAACATTCACGACAGGCAGTCTCTAGAGAGGGTAAGTGGTGAACTCACCCATAGACTCAGTATCAAATGCTTCTTGTGGAAGCAGATAACAGGTAAGATATTCCTCGCCCCTCTTGTCATCCACATCCTTTTGAAGCTTCACAATTGGTTGAGATTGGTTTTCCGATAACCAAAGTGCATTTAATTGACACTGTGACACGCTGACAGGAAGACGCTGCAGTCTGAATAATCAAAGCGAAACGCGTTATGAAAAGTATTTCTCTATAATATTTATAACTATCGATAGCCATCTTTCTACGCAATAATTAATTAGTTAAATGGCATCTACCTTTCATGATAGATTTGAAATATTGTTATCCACAAAATGAACAAGATGAAAGCACGAATTAACACTAAAAAATCTTTCTTTCCGACATTTCTAATTCGTTATTAATTATAAAATGAAAGATTATTCACAGAAAATGCATTAAAGCTAAAAATGTCACAAAACTACCCAATTAACGAATTCTTTTTCGATTCATAATAGGAAATAAAATGACGGAGCTACATATTATGAAATGTTAATCAATTTCTATTTACAAAATTGATAGAATCATTCATCCATCAGAAATGGTTGATTAATTATGTCATTGTAAACTAATGACATTCTGAATGAAATCTGAAATAGCTGTCTATCTTACTTTCTATCGATCAATGAATACTTACAACTCTCAGATATTAAATCAAATATTTCATTTATTTAACTCTCTATATAGTCTTAGGAATGTTGTGAAAATCGACAGTTTAAAATGTGATAAAATACGATTTCGCATCGTCCAATAAATTCGACTTAAAATTTGTAAAATTAAGTATTCAATCGAATACGAAACTAAAGCTCGCGTTATTGCAGACAGAACAGTAAACATGCGAGAATCTTATAATGAAGAGATAGTTTGGTCTGAAAACAAATATATTAAATCTATTATTAAAATAAGATTATGCAGTGTCCCGCTCACTTATTCCCAGAAACATCCAATACATGAAGATTCTTCAATTTACCAATATCCTGAGGTAGACGATGAATACGGTTATTCCTTAATGACAGAATATTCAAGCTTTTACACCTCCCGAGCTGAAAGAGAAAACATTTGGTAACTCTCTCTCTCTCAATATATATATAATCTTTTAAAATCCCTTCTAAGCATAATATTCGAACTTCCCACTCACTTCTTGAGGAATTTCAGATAGTCTATTCTTATCCACATTCAAATGAAACAAGCCAGATAGGCAAAATAAAGAAGCAGGTAAATTCTAAAAAAGTAACAAATAATATATTATTTATAAGTGAAGCAGGAATATCAGTTAGAAACTCTACATTATCGTATTCATCATCACAGAGTCAGTAAAAATATTACCGATAAGAAGTTTTCGGTCAAAATCAATTCCTGAAGAGCAACGCAACTAAAATGGAATTGACAGGTTCGAATTGATTGATTTAGAAACAACACTTAAGCGAAAACGATGATACCCGAATTAAAATATTCGTATTCTTCATTGTTCTCAAAATCGAAGGTTATATATTAACAAGAGAATTTTAGAGAACAATTTATCACAATAATATTAATTTCTTATGAAATTCAGAGTTTTCAAATTAATGTATTAAAAATAGTTAACATTCTATTAATTCAATTATATGAAAGGTTAATTTACCTTCCTATATGTTGTGTGAGAGTTATCAGCTGATTCTGGTCCATTTTGAAATTTGTCAGACGCTTTAGATTGCCTAAAAAAGAAGTACATAGATTAGAGATTCAGATTGATAGCTTAATATAGTCTATTGAATGTTGATTTCAGACACATAAGCATGTCTGAAATTTTGAGAGAGATTTTCAAAATTCAAAATTCTGAAATGCGTTTACTATAGTTTACATGAAAACATTGTCAACTCGGAGAAGATACCTAGAGATGATAAAAGCCATAAAGGATTTACACCCGATAGAACTATATGTGCAGACATATATTGCCGGTGGCGAATTCGGTGTAAACTCTATACCTAATCTATAAGTAATCAATTCAATGAAAATGAAGGGACAATATGTTCATTTGGAAAAGAAAAGAAAATCGAAACGAATTTCAATATTTATAAACATCGCGGCAATGATGATTAATGTATTGTTCACCAAACTTATTCAAATGCAGCTATAGAATACAGAATTCATTTTAACAAACTACAATACTTCGATCTAAGATTTGATAATAATATAACTCTTAACAGAAGTTTACATTCTCACTCATAACAGAGAATGCTAAACATGGAAAATCTATATAATCTTTGTATTATTTATTCAATAAAGAATAAACAATTGAGTTAAAAGTATCAACTCTGCTACTCTGCAACAGAAGCTTCAATGCCAACACCAAATATAATCCAGTAGTTAAGTTGTAAGACAGACCGGTTAAATGATTAAGTACCTACCTACTCTGGCCTGATGATATCGGCTAGCATTTCAAGGAATCAATAAATTAATTAGAGACAGCAGCTAGCGGATCAGTCAATTTAATGTTTTAATATTCAAATCATGAAAAGTTATGAATTAAAGTGTGTTAGCGCAATTTAATTGATCAAACCAGGAAGAAAGACCTCATACATTTACTATACTATATAACATAGGAATCAGCATGAAAAACAGCTAATTTATCCCACAAAACTCCAAGCTAATTACCAGGTATAGCTCTATCTATGTAGTCTAATGAATTTCGCATCAATAATTCTCATTAAAAAAACTAAATACCATTTCCTACTTTATATCGATTTATCTACTATTGCTTCTTCTCTTAATATACAACATAATACAGTTGATACTTACAAATGACGAAATAAGAATTGTAAAAGTCTCAATCATATTATGTAAATGTGGAAAAAATATTTCCAAGTCAAAATAAGTTAATCGATATGGAGTGTAATGGAGTGAAAGAATTTTGACAGGAAGTAATTCATGAAACATTATACTGCTGGTAAGATGATTGATAAGGGGCTTAACTGTTCAAAATTCTCAACTGTCTACTTAGAATTATAATGGAAACAATAGGATAGAAAAAAGTAGAACTTTTATCAAATCAAATTTTGAAAGTAAAAAATACACATCACAAAAAATTCCACGGATAATAAATAATAAGAGGAAGTTCCATAGATAAATTAGAGGGAATATATTGTACATGCGTGTATGTATGTACACAATGTCTAATACTAGTGAATAAAAATCAATAATCACAACAACAACACAAACACATCGTCTGTTGCGATATGAGAGAGAGAGGTAAGTAGTCACTGCTGCATGAACACAGAATCAACAAAATATAACAGAGAAAAATGACCACCACCAGGAATGCCAAACATCTCAAACAGAATTCACGACATATTATCTGCTATTTCCATCATACTAGAATAGACACCTTAATGACACAACTACACGATCAGACTGAAGCATTCAGAAATAAGTCCACCAATTGGCTCGAACTTGGTACGAACCGGCATTGAATAGAGGAATCAATCGGAATCAAAAGGATTATAGTGGATTCTGCGGCCTCAACTAAATAATTCTTGAAATGGAATGTGCCACTGCCTTTCTTAATATACTTTAAGATAGTGTAATCTCTATACAATATTTCATTCCCGAGAGTACTTAGCCGGGATTCGAACTCTTAACCCATGGATTGGTGGTCAAGCGTTCTAACAAAGTATGATACTGCTTCAAGCAATCTATCTCTCGTCTGATTCAGCATCCAGTTGAATTAGAACGCAGTATAAGAAGTCTTGACCAATTGAATCCTCGATCCAAAGTCAACTCATACCAGCGGTATTCTAGAGGCATTAAATAATCGTTCCAGACCTATCCTCTATCGAACCAAAGAGGCGTCCCATCACTGGGATAGCTTTGGCAAACATGGCTGTCTTTCGATCGAGCAAGTGGGTAGCAGACAAACCTAACTCGATCCAAAGGTAGCATAGTGCCATTGAACCAAATAATGCGGTTATTCAGATAATATAAAAAATGCAAATTATGTATTAAGAAAAGAATGCTCAATCCGGTTATGTAAAGGGGCGCTGAAAAGTTAGGAAGGAAAAAGATCACAAGCCTATTGAATTGGGTGGTTCACATCTATTGTAACATAAAAGGATTGGGAGTGAAGATTTAGAATCCCGCCATGCAAATTGTTTTATTTAATGACTCACCAATTCCATTTGGAAGTACATCGAGACTGTTTTGTGACAGAGTCAAGTCGGACAAGGAAACCAAGCCACTAATTTCTTCTGGTAAACTCTCCAGGAAATTTTCAGACGCATCTAATAATGTTAGACGAACAAGCTGACCAATTTCCTAAAAATGAAAAACCAAAATGACTCAAAAATTTGTTCTATGTTATTTTCTGAAAAAGTCGAAAGAGGGAAATAAATTTGATATACGAGGTAATGCAGTTCACAATCATTAAATAATACGCATTTAGCAGGCATATTGCTTGGAGGCTAAAGGATCTTTTAGTTTTAATGGCAAATGAAAACTGTAGGTATTAATTACTACTGACAGCAGAAAAGTGTACATACCATAAATAAATAAATACACTCCAATAACGGTGCAAAATTTTAAAAATAAAGAAAAGCAGACATAAAAGTCTTAAATTTCAATACTGGTTGGTAGCTGATAATCATCTCCTCACTAATACAGGTAAGCATAATATTTGCTTCACTGTCTCTTTTCTTCCAACAGATACTCGATACCTTATTTTTATCCAGCATTTATTGAAGTATATTCTTGTGCATATCAATTAATATCAAATCAAACAAGAAAACATATTAATACACTCTCCCGTTGGAATTATAATTATAACCCAGCTTTCAGAACTAAATTAACGACACACATTGAATCAATCACGGCATACAAAAAGTGGAATGTTATTGATTTTGTTTAAGCATTTAATGATCGCGACGTCTGAAATTATAACAGTTCATATTATTTACTATATAGAGCATAGTGTTGATGAAATACCGCAAACGTTATATACTTATTATTCATTAAGCGATAACAATATGGCGAAATATTTTTCGAAATCGCAGTGTGATCTGCAAATAACATAAGTAAGTATAACTTCATCACAGGATCATCAATAAAATTCCATTTGAGAAACAGCTCGTCTGATATTTTTCTCTCAAATACATCACAATTCTTGTTAATAGGCCAGATTTTCATCGCATTCAGAAACGATATGTTGGCACAGCACATTATGTAGACCTGTCTGAGGGTTCACACCATGTACCAACAAACAGCACAGATGCGAGATTAGAAATAAAGATCTATCGATTGATACTGGCTGATTTTTTCTCTCAAATAGAAAGATTAAGTACTTATAGAGATATAACTTTGTTTTAGTGAAATAATCTAAGGGCAACAAAATCCTAGTTAATTACTATACAGAAATTATCAATCGATTAAAAATCGAGAAACTAATTATACAGATTATACTTGAGACTAATTAACAAATTGATACGACAATTTCTATTACATTAATCAATATGGAATTCAATCGTGATCGCTCTTGATAATTCAATTGAATCAAAATATAAATTGTACTCACACTTGGTAATTCTTTAAGTTCATTTCCATCCACAAAGAAAGTGTTCAAACTGGATAATTCTCCAATAAACGGTGGCTAAATTAACACAAAATATCTCTTAGTTCATAATTTCTCTCACACAAGAAGTCAAAATTAACAATAGACTAATTCAAAAGATGATATTTTACATTCATATTCTAAATATGGATTTTTACAGCATCATACATTTAATTATTGCGTGAGTACACATTAATATATGTATATATTGCAATCATATTAACATTGCTGATTTAAGGACGAATGATGTAGAAATGTCAGTTTGTTTACATATATCTTTAAAAGAAGAAAAGTAATTGAATCCAAATTCATTTTAAATAAATATCGAAAATCAATAATTTTATATAAAAACAACAACAACTCAGGAATGTCTAGAAACATTTATTTTGATATTTTTCTGTATGCGGTTCTGATGTATTTATGAAAAAATATTTCGGTGATAAAAAGTTTCATTTCGAGCGAAATATGAAGCCGATTATACATAGCCAGAAAGTTAGTTATTTCACATTGAACAAAATATCGATTTTAAGAATTTTAACTAAATTTATGGCTGAAGAGCTACTTGATCTACAGCTACTAGCCTTCTAATACACGAAATTGAGCTGATAACGCTGCTAGAAATGCTCCCATCATTATCTCTACCAGCAAGAAACAAATTTAACTATAAAATAAAATGAAGCAGCAAGGCGGGCTGATCATAATGCGAGAAAGATACGATTCAATTGCATTTAATAATTGATGCAAGTTTAACTCATTCTTAACAGTGATAGAAAAATCTCAATTCACATTTGTTTTTACCCGTCTGAGAAAGAAAACAAACCGATTGTTAAATATGATCATTAAACATTTACATAATAAATCTCTATAACTAACATGTCTCAAATGTAATAATTGGTGGACTGCCCGCTGAAGAAGTTTACATTTCATCATTTCCTAAATCTCAACATAATATGATGTCTCTCTTTTTTACGATTGTTTTATTTGTCAATATTTAGTTTACGTTGAAAATGCAACGATATGTATAAATATTTAAGCTAAAATCAACAAAGGCAACAATATACGCCATCAAAACCAGATTATTCAGTGTTTAACAACTATTTGATTGTTCGAAAATATGGGATACAACCAGCCACTATATAATTCAAATGGAATATGGAACACTTTTTATTAATGACATTTGTAAGAGACGATTACACGAATGAATGTAAGCTAAATTGGGATTGCTTCTCAATTATAAACTTTCTTGTTAAACTTGAAAATGTAAATACTATACGACTAAAATCAATAATGTGATTAGAAAACATTAAAATGAGTGTCTTGTCATCTTAAATCACCACATACAACTATAACATTATATAACAAGTTTAATCATTCAAGTTATACATTCATTCTAATGCTATAAAAATTGTATCAGATAGACAGATCAATGCTTCCAGAACATACATTGGTCGTCATTAATATACCAATGAATAGATACATAAAGGTATTAAAATAAACAATGATTTGGGAATTTATTGATTACTTATAGGGAATGAGGATAAATGAAAATAAGCACACGAAGAGAGAACTCCGAAATACTGTTTAGCTTTTTAGTATAATGTTAAAACTATTGCTTACCAAAGCGTGAAGTTCATTTCCTCCAAGATCTAAAAATTGGAGCTTTTGCAGCATTGCGAATGAAGCTGGGAGACTTTTGATTGAATTGTCACGCAACTCCAATTTCATAAGACTCGATAAGCTAATCAAAAGATAAGAAAATAAATCACAACAGGAAACGTATGTAGACTCATGAAATCACAAAACAACTATAAAAGTTACATAGATTTTAGAGGAAGATCACAGATGATCATATAAAGGGTCTTAGTAGACCCTTTATATAATCTGACTGAATGAAAAATCTTGAAAATTAGAGAAATTGACTAACCAGAGAAAGGGATCATCGCGATCTTTCAGATTTAAAAAGAACTAACCTTACAATCAAATGTCAATCAGATTAAAAGCAATAAGAACAAACAGAATTATAGAAAACCTACGAAAATGTATAGCAAAATATCTTTAATTAAACGTCCGTATTTACATCTTATTAAAAAATCTTCAATTGTTTATCTCCCCATAAATTTCTATATATAACGCCAAAATTACAACAAACTCCTCTTACATCAAGCGATGCGAGTTTTGTTTATAAAATTGAATTATTTGTGAAAGAAAATTTCATTATGCAAAAGTCATTTCCAATCACACTAGAGGTAAGAAACGAAGGCAGGCTGATTGATGCCAAATCATGCATGCCACAGAATAATCGAAAGAAATTCAAGCTGACACGCTAATGTAGAAAAAAACAATAGCAGATTCTTTTCGATAAAAATCAAAATATTTGTGATAATTCCGTCGCCTAATCTAAATCAGATTCAAAAAATAATTAATTTAAATATTCTTTATAACTAAGAGTGGAGAATGATGGAAAAAATTGCATTCAAGGTAAACAGAGCACCAACTCTGGTAAAAGAATGAACTATTGATTGCGCTGTATAAAGATACATACGTAATATCATCATACTGTATGTAGGTAAGTAACTTTCAAGAAAGTAAAGATTCAGGAAGTGTAATAGAGAATAGTTTTGTGGAGATCACGTTAGTTGTTGTTTTTATACATAATATGACTTACTTGCCAAAATCAGCGGGCAATTCAGCAATTGTAATATCATTTAAAGTTAAATTACGAAGATTAGATAATTGAGAAAATCCTTCTGGTAATCTAGAATAGCAAGTCAAAAAAATAAATAGTTTAATGAAACAAGTAATAACTTTAATTAATCAATCAGTGGATATAAACAGTTTAATGTAAAAATAATTATAGTGATTAAAAAATAATTATTAAGCTTGAAAATTGCAAATCTCGCAGAATCAGTTTTTAATAATCAAATATCAATTTCTGAAATGATAATGGAAATGCCATAAATTACTACCTGTGAAGGGGATTATTACTTAAATCACAAGTCTGTAGTTGCTCCAGGAATTTTATGTTAGATGGTAGTTCACTGATACCTAAAATTAAATAATAATTATTACTTTTCTGATTTAAGATATAACATTTCTTAAAATAAATAAGTGCTTTAATCAAAATATGGAGAACAACTTACAATTTCTACTGAGATCCAATTCAACCAGCTGAGTGAAATTACCAATAGCAGGAAGAATTTTAGTAAGCTCATTGTCACTTACAGTTAAAATCTTTAGCTTTGTCAACCGAAAAAATTTCTGAAATATATGTAAGAATTTCGTGCATGTAAGAAAACAGATACAATTCAGATTTATGATAAAATCACAACACATAATGATGTCATTTGCAAAACCAGTCAGTGCTTTGGAAATTCGAACCACAAACAGGCAAAGTAATATACTTAGTCTAAAAAGGATGTGTTAACAAAAATACTTATCTAAGAAACATTTTTCTCTAACAACAGATTATTTTTTTAACCTTCAATTGGCTCAATCTCCACAATTACTATAAAGTGAGTTACTCAGAAAACTATTGGGTTGAACTTGAAACTTAGTTATTTATACATAGATATCAACTACTCATATTGTAAGTTACTGTACGTTTCATTTAAGTTGTTGTCTCCATATGGTAAGTTATAGAAATTTATTTATTTACTTTACAAATGACATAAATGAATGTTGTTTTTACAGTGATACAGACTCAAAAGTAATTACAATTAGATAATTCTGACTGAGATATAAATACAACATAAATTTCTATACCATATAGAGATGATGACTTATGAAACGCACAGTATACTTAGCACATTGACACAAATTCACTATGTCGATGGGTGCTCATATACAAATAAACAATCCCTATGTAGTTTTCTTATTTTTTATTTAGGCAATGCATATTTATGAATAAATTATAAAATTTATTTGCAGAAAATTAAAATTAACAAAATCTTGTCAATTGTAAAATAAATTATGGATGTTAAGATATAACCAATAAAACTGCATTTCATTTTCTATCAATTTATCTGGAATGGAGCTATCACTGAGTTATTCTGGCTCATATGCAACAATTGAAAACCTTAAGAAAATCATGATCATTACCTATAGTATATAGAATGTAAGCCTAATTAAAATTAAGTAGCATCAATCTAAAGCCTGGAGTGCAAAATTAGAAAAATGAAATTTGACAATAAAAGTGAAAGCTAAACCAAATTAATTGATTCATGTGATGTTAATAACAATACATGATTTTATATCAATGTTATAGCATCAAACAATTTAATTATTCAGTTATTTACACCAAGTTTTCATAAAACTTTATATCAACTTTTGGGCATCCATTTGAGAATAACAGCTGCAAATAAAAATGACTAAGTAAGTATTTAATCACACAATTTTATAATAATTTATTACCATGGGTGGTATGGTATTAATAAATAACTAGGCACCTAGTTATCACTATAATTTGTTCATAACTTGACTAGTTATAAATTGCAGTCATATCTAGCTAAATCAAGAACTAGCTGTTAGATAATCATATAAATTAGCATAATTTGTCACCTTGATATTACTATAACTGGTTGTTTTCATTTAGTTCAAAATATTTATAGTATTAAATATTTTACTATAAAATTCTTGGAATAATAAATAGCAATTTGTGCCTACATGATTTGAATTGTGGACCATAGATCTATGGCATGTGTGACATGAAATCAAGTGAGATATATTGTTATTCATATTTATTACAGTCCACATTTCATGTTTCATTTTCTATCAATTTATCTGGATATATCCGGAGTGCAGCTGTCCTTATGTAGGCCCAATTAATATTAGGTAGCATTTACCTTAATTTAATGTCCTAATGATATTTTTGACCTGGAGTGCATCCGGAGTGTAAACTCAGAAGTATGTTTTATAGATAGAAACAAGCCTAGAAACAGTTAATAGGAAGCATAAAAGCAATAAAAGCAATTTTTCTGAATTGTTTAGTTGGAGAACATATTTGAGATATTATTAAGTAGAAAATGCAAATTCAGCAAAATACTAAATATTTAGATTTTTTATTTTAAAATTTTCAGAAATTCATTGTTCTTGATACCATAAAAGATATAAAAATAATTATTTTGCAATATTACCCTAGGAAGTTCTTTTAATTGATTGGCATCTAATTGACATTCCTCTATTGTTCGAAAACTTCTTAAGACTTCATCAGGTACAGTTAATAAATTACAATGTCTTTTATCTACAGATTCGATATTTTTTCCAAGCAAATTAAAACATTTAAACATGATTCAAATGAGTAATATCTAAGTAAAGGTGAAGAGCGAGCCAGACATTTTCGGTGAACAAATTTGTTTTGGAATTACTTCAGTAAAACAAATAGACTGCATTGAAATTAATAACTCTTCCGGATTTTGTTCAATTTTTGTCAAATGTCTTTCGTTTTATTTTAAGACTACTGATGACAAAAATTGGTGAGTAACGTTTATAATTGTATTTATTAGTAAAGTGTCATTGTCCACATAAATTTGGACAGTGATGGAAATTGGAAAAGGGCACACTAAAATCATATAACTATTGAGAAATGATTGGAATTTTCGTATGAAATCTCATAAAAAGCATTTTCTTGTTTACCTATAACACTTTCAGATTTTTATAGTTTTCATGGTGTTCAAAATTTGAGAGAGATGTAATAATTAATTAGGAATTAACAAGTCAACTTCATTTGAATAAATCGGAAATTCTCCAAATCAATGTCAATCGTTACGGTTGAAAAATCAACTGAATCAGTTTTATAAAAAATTCATAAAACCTTTTACAGAAAATTAGTGTCCATTACTATAATTTTTTAGGATGATGTGTTTGGTTATAATATTGTCAGGTCATTTAATTGTTTAATGATTAAAGATATTTTAATGATTGACTCTTGGAATGCTTTCACTACACACTAGTAGTCCACGGAGTGCTCAGATGCTATAGAATCCTTGTACTTTCTAAGCATAGAAATGAGTTCATTTTGTTCATTTTCCATAATAAAAGGTTATTTTAACGGTCAGTTCAATAGTTAGGATGCTTCGAATTGTAACTATATCATGATGCTGATATATAGAACCCAGTGGTTAATTAATAATATAATAGTTTTAAATTAATGATGTAGCAATTGAAACATAAATGTGGAGATGAGAAATTTCAACATTACAAACAAAACAAAAAGCATTTTTCTACTGTGGGAAAGAAGATCTGGAACAGCATCAGCACTGAAATTAGAAACTCCCCTTCTCTTAATGTATTTTCATAATCTTTCCTTTCCTTTTATTGTCTGTCTCCTTGGGATGCTTCAACTTCCACCAGCTGGAAGAACATTGTTTCACAATGAGGTTGGTTCCTCATCTCCATTTTCTTTTTTATGTATGTATAACTTATCTAATTTTTGTTGGTGATATATTTCTATTCTTCTTTATTAAATTTCTGTTTTTTTGTTATGCCGGGTGGGAAAAAAGAGAAAAATCAGTTTTTGACAACCAAAATAGATATATATCTATATATAATATACAATAGGACTGTTAAGTGACCCTCCAATTCTATGGAAATTTAGACTCCCCTTGGATACTACATAATCTCTGTATGCTCTGCGTATCCAAGGGAAGTCATTTTCCATAGAATAACAGGGTCACTTAACAGTCCTATTTATTCTACTAACAACTTTCGATGGAGAAATTCTTACGCCCCGCCCGCTTAGACGTTAACCCAAACTCATCAACGGCAAGATCTGAATGGACTCACTGGTACAGAACGTTCCAAAATTTCACAACAGTAGAAGATGAAGATGACGTGGATCAGCCAGACAAATTACAAATGCTTATTTATTCTACTAACAACATAAATGAAACAAAGATCAGTTAGATTAAGTCATGAATAGAGTTACATCATCAGTCGATTCGATAGCAATCAAATCGACTTAATTATCATGACGATCACAACAACAAGATTAGACTAAAATTAGAATCTCTAATTGACCGTTAAAGTGACCCTCGAATTCTATGGAATTTTGTTTGCTAATCCGCCCTTAGATACATCATATCATTGCAGAGATAGGGCCGTATCGAAGGGCGGATTAAATTACCATAGAATTGGAGGGTCACTTTAACGGTCAATTCATAGAGTAAGTATAGGTACAAAGAGTAACCACTCTTGCTAATAGATATTTGATATCGATTTATGCCTACCAAGCGACAGAAAATCCTATCTCCACCATTATAAATTGGTGAAGTTCAAGATGTCATAGCGACGAAACTCAACATCGGATTTTAATAATTCCTCTACGTATAAAAGTATAAAAGGAGCGCTTTTAATAAAATTCATAATAATGTCTAGCAGGTTTATCTAAACATTCTTGTTAGAGGAATGTTTGTACTATATTTCCTAATAAATTTTATATCATTTTGTTCAATCTACTGTATCTTACTAAGCAAGAAAAAATAGAATACACATTTTCCCATGTACCTATTCATATGATATCTATGATATATGATACAGCGTTCCGCAACCTTTTCATAGTTTCCGGCCACTTCTAAGATTTCGTAAACAAGTACCGGCACTTGTAAAATTATAGAAGTATAAAACAGATAAAATATTGATTTAGTTGTCTAACGAAGAATAATAGCTGCACTTTGCACTTATTCTCAAAACCAAATTTCTGTACACGCCGATAGTTTCTTGTTTAAATATCTATAACCGCCTTATTTCTTTAAGCTATATCTATGCGCGGTATTAGTTAATTTCATTCAGGCATTTATAGATACATATAGAAATGCTGGAACGCTTCTTCTATTGACCGTTAAAGTAACCCTCGAATTCTATGGAATTTTGTTTGTTAATCCGCCCTTAGATACCTCATATCATTACAGAGATAGAGCCGTATCGAAGGGCGGATTAAATTTCCATAGAATTGGAGGGTCACTTTAACGGTCCTAGCTTGGCGTATATGAGTGCATAGACATAACTCTGATAAACTTGTGCACTAATAATCTAACTGACTATTTGATAGCATAGATTTTAGAAAAGTGAACTATTGAATAGGACTGAACTGACATAGATTGAACTGACTATCGGCGTGTAGAGAAATTTGGTTTGAAAATGTGTGCATTTTAGTGGAAAACCTATATTGACCCTCGTAGGCATAGAGTAAGTATACATAGAGTAACCACATAGAATGCTCCCCTACAGACCACCAGTATGCCCGGCAAAACATAAAGTTGCAGAACGCTGATATTGTATGTATACCTACAATAGGAATGAAAAACTTTTCACAATTAGTCCTTGCATTTTGTCAGAAAGATAAAATATCGACATTTATTTAAGAATATTATTTTTTTTAAATAATTTGCTAAACTCCTTCTGAAATCACAAAGCCACGAGACAAGGCCTATATTATATTACTCCATATCTATGTTGCAATGTTAATTTACGTGAAAATAATTTCTGATATTTCGTAATCGACTGTTAAAGTAACCCTCCAATTCTATGGAATTTTGTTTGTTAATGTATCTGGGTTAATATCGCTGGCTGACTTTCGCAATACGCGTGTTAAGTATTTTTAATAGAAATTGAATTTGGGTCGAGACTTGGTTACAGAGACCACTATTTCCCATA
>JAYMFX010005121.1:0-12949 GCA_036784945.1 Monocelis spectator
TAAAAGAATTATTAAAATCCGATATTGAGTTTCGTCATCACTATGACATCTTGAACTTCACCAATTTATAATGGTGCGTGGAGATAGGATTTTCTGTCGCTTGGTAGGCATAAATCGATATCCAAATATCTACTAGCAAGAGTGGTTACTCTATGGATACTGATCTCTATGGTCTAAATGATCCTCTGATATGACACCTTCAGATGAAATCGATTTTGTGGATTTCCATGATTTTTTGAAATCCAATTGAGATTATCTGAATTACTTCTGGAAAAGGTGTAGAAGATAGATGCTTTACAAATTCTAATCCTACAAGGGTGACCCAATTGACCGTTAAAGTGGCCCTCTAATTCTATGGAATTTGATTAGTCAATACTCCCTAAAAGATACCTAAAAGTATTGCAAAGATATGGCCGTATGGAAGGGCGTATTAAATTTCCATAGAATTTGAGGGTCACTTTAATGGTCAATACAAATTGGCCGTCCTCCATTTTATTTTTACAATCTGTTCATTTAGTAATTGCAAGTGTAATTAGAATTAATCAGTATTAATTGTAAAATAAAATGTTTTTGTCAGCAGATTATTTTTAATTTGTCGTATAACTCCGGGAGTTATAGGTACATATAAGTACAAAATAAGTACATAATATATGGGTATATAGGTACATAGAAATCTCTCGAATATAGGAATCAAAAGAAATGCGAACTTTTGAGATATATTTTTGTGTAAAAGTTAAATTGATTTGTATAAAGTGTGTGGAAAATCGACTACGTTGAGGTAGGAAGATTATGCATAATGTGTCTATGGATCGAGGAGTAATTTTAAAGTATGAAGAGCTGTTATATACTAGGGGGTTGTAGTATACTCAAGAATTAACTGCGTTGCAAGAGTTGTGAACTGTGATGAGCGATTTTAAGTATCCGAAGAGCATATTATATAATACATAGAGTTTTATTTTTGGCTTGATCGAGCACATATAAAAGATCACAACGCGTTGTTTATATTAAAAGCATCTTAATGATAGATTACAGATCATAAAATGTGCAATATATAATATACCAAATAGGTGATTCTAAGTTTTTATAGGGTCACATATTACCCAGGGAACCTATATTAATTTGCTAGAACGCATGTCGATGGCTAATTGTTATATGCTATGACCATAGACTATATAGAAATAGACTGTTTTTCCGCGGGGGAAATAAATATGTACATATTAGATCAAAACGAGAACCTACCTATATCGGCATAGATCAGGATTTAAATCAATTTTATTTAAAGGTAAAGTGAGTTGTATAAAACGGAACTATATATATATAGGTAAACAACTGGAGGTATAGGTAGATATATATACATATTATATTCGCTTACCCCAATATACTAGCTATTATCGATTGGTCATAGTCAGATTGTCGATCTTATGGTGCACGATCGACTATAATGACTAGAGGTGTGTAAATGTTGAATAAGAGAGGTTGAAGTACAACTATTAATTACCTAAACATTATAGTATATATGAACAACATTCGCATTATTGATGATATAGTGAAAGCAGACTTAAATGTTTATTTTGAGTCTTCCAATTTGGTATATATATATAGTGTAAAATGCAAATTCTCTGCCTGTAATTGTTATAGATTTGAATTATTTTTCAATGAAAGCTCTAGAAGAGTACAGATTGAGTAAAAGAACTGGCTGCGCTTTGGAAAATACAAAAGTATTGGATAATGATGAGGAAAATCTATATAATAACTAAAGTAAAATTCATTTCATATAAATGCCTACATACTGATCGGGATTTCAGGTTGACCTTGATCTGTATTATTCTCCGTGGATTGATATTGTTAGAAATGCGCCTAAACATTTGAAACAGTTTTCTCTTCGAAATGCAATCGATCAAGTAAGTATTTATAGCTATATATTTGATGTAGAATTAACAAGCTAATGCATTACATTATAATCAATGGAAGATTTTTTGAGTCCCGTTGATCGATTATTATTCTTTGAATCCAGATTTAGTGTATTTTTTTATTTCTTAATGCTTTTATTGACACTTCAAAATGTACATTAATGCATAACCTCATATAGAATCTAGAAGTTGATTGAATTTATATAGATGGCTGTACTTAGTACGACTTCTCTTCATTGTCATGAAGACCTTCGATTGGCCCATCTCTTGCTCAGCCTTCTGTCATCTGCCTATGTTTGGCAAGACAAGTCTAAACCCTCTCAAGTAAAATATCTCGATCAATTAATCGTCCTTCTATCGGTGTATTCAGTAAAAGTGGTATGTAATAAATGTCTTATTATGATTTAATTTAGTACATTCCTGAATGTTTGGCGGTGCCATTTGTGGATGTGTCACAAAAATTGGGCCTTAAACCAATAATCTGCTATTCGAGTGTTGGATTGGCAAATTGGATATACCGGCCATTTTTCGATCAGTAAGTATATAGTAAAACCCTAATTGATTACTATATTCTTATTATAATATTCTGTTAACTAATTCGCTGTATATTTTTTATTTTAGTTCCCGGAAAGTGACTTATGAGTGAGTAACAGAAATACAATTTGGTTATTGATCCACATTCCATAGAAATTCATAATTCGATAATAGCTAACTTACAAAATTCCTTAGTTTTCCAAAGATCATGGTTAACAAAAAGTAGGCATAGTTTTAAGATAATAAGGTTTGGCCTAAAGTTCCTTATAATATTTTCAACCACTATGAATAACGACAGTCATTTATTTTAATTCTCTCACGTGTTACCTGATTTTATAGACATGTGTTACTTGAGTTTATAGACATGTGTTATTTGCGTTTATAGACATGTGTTATTTGCGTTTATAGACATGTGTTATTTGCGTTTATAGACATGTGTTATTTGAGTTTATAGACATGTGTTACTTGAGTTTATAGACATGTGTTACTTGAGTTTATAGACATGTGTTACTTGAGTTTATAGACATGTGTTACTTGAGTTTATAGACATGTGTTATTTGAGTGTTTTACCTATTTCAGTGATTTTGATGTGATCTACCGTCTGGTAGACTCTTCAGATTGGGATGCATTTTTTAAAGTTGCTTATCAAATTGAATTTGAATTCGCGCCAGCTCTTTCTGTAAGTAAATATTTAACAGTAAAGTAAATAACAATACATATCACATATATGTATATATATATTGTTTTAGGAAGTTCTTTTAGCTGTCGAGTCTTCTCAAATGGAAAGCCATAATGATTTGGAAAATTCTCTGAATTCAATTACGGAAATCATGTTGAAGATAACTTCAATTATGTCGGAATTTCATCGTAACCTTCTATGTTGAAATTTGAAAATGAATAAATGATAAGTTATGAATTTTAACAATTGCAAACATTTCTCTTTCAGAAAGAATGAGTGTGGATATATTTTACACTGAAATTCGACCATTTTTACAGGGGTTGGTTATTTTGAACGTTTTATTAGAAACAGTTTATTTTTATGTTCCATTTATGTTCCATACTATGTAGTACCTATATTTCAATTTGATGTTGAATTTGGAACCAGATGGTCTACAGGCTCCTCAAAACACCCCAATGGTATGGCATATGAAGGCACTGGTCTAAAAAATCAATATTTTGCCGGTGCCAGCAATGCTCAGAGTTTGATTATCCAAGTCATGGACGCTCTACTAGGAATGATCTATTCTCAAAAAGGTGATGAATAAGTATACCAAACTTCTCTCTCTCTCTCTCAAAAAGGTGATATACTCGTATACTAAACTTCTCTCTCTCTCTCTCTCAAAAAGGTGATATACTCGTATACCAAACTTCTCTCTCTCTCTCAAAATTCAAACTAAGAACTATACTATATATTAAAGGATATTGTAAAAGTTGAATTTCTTTTATTTCAGCCTCGCAGGAATTTCTCGAGGAGATGTTAAACTACATGATAAGGGAACACCGTGAATTTATCCTTGACATCAAGAGAGAGTCTTGTGTTAGAGAGTTTGGTAATATTTTTTTGGGGAGTTTTAGAGCAAAAAATTTCTCAATCCATGTTCAACATGTAGTTATGATAGCTATATATTTATAGTTTATATAGCTGCAAATTGTCTGAGACCGTGGAATTCCCTATTCTATTTTTAGAAAGCATTGAAATACCAACATAGATATTTCACGAACTTTGAGACTAAATCATTCAATGAGTATGAACAATATTTGAGTGATTCTTTTTTCATAAAAAAACGATGTTAAAAATTCATTGTTATGCTTTCAATAGCAAATTATTAGTTTTCACATCTAAAATTTAAATTAGTAATTCGAATTATCGAAATATTGGATAAACGTTTGTTGAGAAAGACAGCTAGCTATGGTATTTTTAAAAATACCTATACTACAATACAATTTTTGTGCATCTCAAATTAGAAGGTTCAAGTCGGATATAATAATGGACAGTGTAAATAATGATTTTTAATAGAAATAATTATGTAGATTAAAAATGCATTTAATTCCTTCAAATTTTGGATCGAATCATAGCGAAGAGTTAATTGTTTTATTTTTTCTATCGTAGTGAAAACTTCTGGATCAGAATCTCTCGCAGCAACTTATAACAGGTGTATCGAAGCCGTATCAAACTTTAGAAGCTACCATATTCAAATTGTAACGAAGTAAGCTCTGTTTAATAATCCTGTATATTTACATACTCTGTAAAAATGGTTTTTTGAAATAGAAAAACCCTAATTGGTGCAGCTATATATATATAAAAAATTTTTAGAGGATTTTTTTAAAAACCTTTTCAAATTGGGTTTTTGAAATTAAAAATAACATTTCACAAAAACTTTTTCCAAAACAAAACTGCACTGCGTTATACTGATAATCGAAAATGCCGAAACATTTATTGAGTGGGATAAAATGTTAGAAAACCCTGGATATATAAAGGAATTTTAGAAAAACCTTTCCAAAAGAGTTTTTAAAGGGGTTTTGATTGACCTTCCAAAATGGTTTATTTAAGATTTTTTTTTACGGCCAGACGTTGGAAAAAACTGTTTACAGAGTACAGGATTATTCCTACATTTCAAACTGACAGAGCGAAATTATTGGGGATTTGGACTCAAAATAGAATGTTTATAAAAATCCACCATCTATCTATACGCTAAAAAGATCTGGATGTAAAGGGAAATATTTGTATCAAATTTTATAGCTACATATTCAGAGTTAGACCCGTTGGCCACTTGTCTCTAAAGACCAGTACAGTTGTCTTCGACACATATAGATATGTAGTTGTATAATCAATAAAAATGAAATTTTAGATACATTTTGATTCCTTCTCGAAAGAAAAGTCCTTTGGGAACTGGAGGAACCGGTATGATTTTTAAAAATATCAAGGAAAATTATCGATCTCAATTGCTTAAAATCAATGTTTATATATTAACCTAATTTACCTTGTATATTTTCAGATTTGATGCCCTTTTTGAAGAATATTCGAGACGAAACTGATGCAATGAAGTTATAATGAAAACCGCACAATTTTAAACAAAGGAAAATAAAAATTGTTTTTGATTCTTGATTAAATAAACAATTCTAAATCATTTGTAAAAGTATAAGATGATATTAATGAGGATAAAATTTTGATTGCTGAACTATTAAATTTTATGTCCTATAAGAATTGAAAGTTTCATGGAATTCCATTGATCTTATTATTATGAAAACAATCTTTTATAATAGATTGATAAATTTAGTTTGACCAACTTAAATAATACATAGATTCATAATACAATTCTGATGAGTCAAAAGTTTGTATATTTACAGCACAGTTTTCAGATAATGAAATTATTTAAAAAGAAAATTACAATAACAAAGTATTATACAATAGTTAGGGATTTATCATATCAATAATAATATTTGAGCTATTTACAAAGATAATTTAAACAAAAACAGTTTATTCCATGATATAGTCCGTCAATTTATAAGGCAGTACCACGCTCAAGATTTTGCTTAATTTCAGAAGTGTATTTGCCATAAAAACGTTCGATTTTTTCATTGAATCTCTTGTTGCGCTCATTGATATAATCAATGTCAGCTTCATCATTGTACGTGCGTCGCCGACTATGTCTAGCCTTCTTAGAGATTTGATCTTCTACGTCTTTAGCCATACGGTCAATAGCAGCCTGCGAATCCTTACGTTGAGTCAATCCTAATGTATCTTTTCCTGGATAAAACAATTCACCCCTGAATAGAACACAAAAATTCAGAAATACATAATTGATACGCAAGTGAACATTCGAATATTAAAATTACGTCATTTTGTATCTTACTATGAACTTACATTTGTTCTTTCTCTTTCTGATAACTCGTTAAGTCGGACTTCATTTGATTAGTCAATCTTTGATATTTCTTAAACGAAGCCTGTTCAAAATCGGCGAAGCCCTGATCCTCTCGCTGCTTTTTTCTAAGACGCTTGCCATCCAGTTTTCCAGCGACATCAGCTGGAACCTCAAGCAGTTTCATTCTATCTGGATTCTCACCGCGTGCTTCACAATCGAGTCGGAAGGATTCAGCCTCTTCTTCCCATTCTAATCTTCTTTGACGCGAGGACCAATTTTCTGGCAGCTTATTTCTCTTATCTTCTTCAATAACCTCTGCATGATTTTTCTTTCGGGCTTCATTCTTGAATTTTAGATAATCAATAAAGAGAGTTGTAACATAGAAAATTCATTCTGATGTCATGAACATTAAAAAATAATCTCTTGCCCTGATATCAGAAATGGGTTGTTTATTCTGAATTTCATTTAGTATAACAATTCAAAACTTGTTTTACTATATTGAAAAGCAGAGAAAGATCACTCACTAAATTACACCAGAATGCAGCTAATGAAATCAAAGTATTAAAGAAAAACAAGCAAGCGATGTAGCTCAAGAATACAAAGAACCCCCTCTACTAAAGTAGATTTTTAAAATAATAAAACACATAAAAATACATTACTACATATAATTTACCCTCTTAAGATTCAGATCTTTCAACCGTTCCAATCTTTGCTTCTTTTTATCCTCCGCATTTATTTCAGCTTGATTACTTGAACAGCTCATTGCCCTAAAAAATATAGTTATGCAATATAGTCAAAACAATAATTATGCATCTCATATTTTAAAATAAAATCAATTTGTGTAAGAAAAGTAGAAATCTTTGTTGAGCTCTAACAAACATACCATTCTATGAAATATGAAGTTGTCCTCACTCTAAAACTATACATAATTTACTAATTATCTACTATGTAAATATGGACTTAGCTAGTAATCTTTATAGGTCAATTCATAAACTTTGATACTAAATTCATCAATAACAACTAGATAATTATTCAATAAGTACATTAATTTCATTGTTGGAGTAATATATTCTCTTATTCATTTATAAACTTAATTTAGTTTGTAACTTTTTTGAATATAGTTAAAGCATTTTCTAAATTGGCAATCTTAGAATTCTACTTTTGAATTTAAATTCAATGCTTGATTAAATAAATTAAGAAATCTGAATAAGAAAACATTGAATTACTGTTAGGCATGTACATGTACTTGGACTTATTTCTCGGAAATATAGTAACTGCAAATAAAAATGACTATTTAATTACATAATTTCATCATAACTTGTCATTATGGCATTGACTAATAAAAAAGCAGCTAGTTATCCCTATAATTTGTTCATAACTTGTAACTCATATCTAGCCAACCAACTAGATAATTGATGAAATTACAGTATTATCTAGCCAAATTGAAAACTAGCTGGTCAAATAATCATATAAGTCATAGCATAACTTGTCACTCTAGTCATTTTTTTATTTGCAATATATAATCCTTTTAAAGCTCAGCTTAAGATTAATTGGCAATAAAAGGTTGCGTACACCATTTTAATTGTGCCAATGATTTGTATCAAAACAGTTAAAAGGTAGAAAATGTTTCCTTTGGAGCAAGTGTGCAGTATATTATAGCAAGGTTTTATACATTATTTTTTGAATAATAAGGGAAGGATACAGATTATTAGGGCCTAGGACCATGAAAAAAGGACCTAGTGAAAAGTTATGAATATTAGTTTTAGTTATAGATTGATAGATTTTATTGTTTATTAATAATATATGATTTAATTAAAAATTTGAATCTTATTATAAGTAGGTCATTAACCACAACAATAAGGCATCTAAACACTTTTAATTTAACTTATAATAAAAAATATTTGTACACCAATGAAATTTGTGCCTGTTTATCTCATTAAAATAAAATATTCCACAAAAATAATTAGTATGCTGCATTTTTATTAAAAAAACAGAAATTGTCAATAAAATAAATAGGTTATAAACTAGCTGCTATAGTATTAGCTGCTATAGCTTCAATATTGTATATAATTTTTTTACAATAATAGAAAGGTAAATAATTTTGAGCAGTTAAATTCTCCGAAATTTTAAATATTACATAAAATGTTATTTAGTATACTAGCTAATCTATTATCTCACAGAATTAAAAGCTAATATTGCTTATTCTTTCTTATTACATCTAACCGACTTACTCAGGGAAATTTTATCCGCGTAAAATAATATCAATTCTATAAATAAAGTAAAACAATTTATGCATTTACTTAGCGCATTCATATTGTTGATCGATACCGATTATAAGGAGTGAGAATAGAATCGCTCCGTTTTTTGTCAATAAAAATAAGTTATGGATTGTCCTACGGAATGTAGAGACTCGATAAATACCGTATGTGATAAATAGAAATCACCAGTGGAAAATAGATTGTGATTTCTGAATTTTGTCTGCGATTATAGAGCCTCTGATAATAAGTTCATGCATTTCTATGAATTTTAGGTATTAGATTATACCGCACAGAAATATCTATTTGTTCTTGGATGCACCCCCAATTCGATTCATTGTAAGGTATCCAAAGCTTCGAGTAAAGATCAGGTACATAGAAATTTTTATAGAATATCATGGTCATACCCGACATATTGAAAGATCCTATATTATCGACACATTATAGGCATTATATGAAACGATAGAAAGCAGTGCATACCTTGTGATGACTCATAAAATCCTATAGTCTCAAAAGATACCATATCTACCTACTTTTCATAGATACCTACGACGTTATTTAATGCTCAGGGGCCCGTTTCACTAAGCCCGTTTTTAAACTTAAGTTGCTTAGTGAAACGGGCTCCAGATCGATAGAATATAATACAGGGTATGTTCTAGCTGCTTAAAACATGTTTTTTCGAGTATTTTTTGGGGTATGTTTCTATTGATGCTTTCTTTTGTCAAACAATGATTATTCGGACTGACTATAATAACTGCGGATATAATTATGTTTCAAATTTATAATATTATTTTTAATTTGTTGGATTTGCTCAAAAACTTGAGTTTCCTAGAGTTGTTTAAACTAAATTTTGCCTTTTATAATTCAGTTTTCCTTAGTGTTGTACTAAGTCTTTAGCGGTTTTAAGAAATATAAATTTTGCACAATTTATTGGCATTTGTCATAATTAAAAACTATTTACAATTAATCATAGAAATGAACGTTCAACAGTAAAAAATCTATTAACCTATATAGTTATGATTGTATGTGAAGAGTTACAATATATTAAAAATATAACAAGAGATCGATTAAATCTAAAAAAACTATAAACATGTTGTTAATTGCGCACCAATAAAAATAGAATATAAGGAAAAATTGAAACATGAAAATGAGAACGTATCAACTCTGAATCAAAATTGTGAAACCAACATTAGAAATTACATTTGATAATTAGTCATCAGTTCTTGACGCATACAAAATGTCAATATCTTCATCTACGTTTTCTTTAGCAGCATAAAGTATAACTAATGCAAGACCTACGCCGAATATTAAAGAGGGTATTATGTTCCACCAATTCAAGATCTGAAGTTTCTCTTCTTCAATAAAAAATGAAACATCCTTTCTCTAAAATATAACAATAAAATAAGTTTCATATTTCAATGTTGTAAAACAAAAATTTTTAAGACACATCTTATATATACATCAAAGGAGTCACAAGAGACTGTCTATTCGAGACGGTCTCAAGAAACCAAACTTCGACTCTCATTAAATACACTGACGACACAACCGCAATAATTCCACACAGAAGCATCGAAAACATTCCAAACGAGATCAATTCCTGTATCCGCGACTTTGACACAACTTGCTCCAGTAAAAAAACTCGATCTTAACACAGATAAAACCCAAATCCTGACAATTTCTCGAAACCGGCGACATAAAACCACTGTGGAACACATCAAGATTCTTGGAGTTTCCCTTAATTCCAATCTCAACTGGTCAACTCACATTAACAACATACGCAGTAAATGCAGTCAAAGAATTTACCCTCTTCGCAAACTTAAACAATATCTGACTATAAATCATGATTATTATTGGCCTGATGTACTCTCTCTCTCTCTCTCTCTCTCTCTCTCTTTATATATTTTTAAAATCTGTGGTCTGAATCTTTTAATTTATAACTATATCCATGTCTTACTCTCTTGATGTTATAATTCGAGTATCCATTTACGGATAATTGAGTTGCAATGCAAGCGTATTTGTAAAATCCATTTTTTGCATCTTCTGGAATTCTAACGTAAGTATAGCTTTGTGGTAACCTTTGTGGACCTAAATATTTATAGTTAAGCAGTTTATTTACAAATTATAGTGAATATTTTATCATAATGATTGATTTTAACATAATCAATCTTGTAATAAAAAACCTGCTACTATATTACTGTCTAGCTTATTTCCACTAAGGCTAGGATAGCCTTAACGTTCCAGGTAAAGAAATCACTCATTAACAACCGCTATATTCACATCGAGCATTTTTACGCTTCCCCTATAATTTTCAACCTTCTGGGTGGCATAATTATAAGTAAACCACAATCTTCTGTAACATACTCCATAGAAATTGTTTAAAAATAAATCATATTGATTTTTATATTTTTCTAAACATTTTAAAATGTGATCTTTTTAGGACAACCTGACTTTCCCAATTTTAGAGCGAAAAGGACCAATTACTTTTGAGTAAATCAGTATGTAAGTATTATCTTTCACCTGATAGGTATTTGATCCTCAGAAATGGTTTGGGATAACCATTAACTACACATTTAAAATAAGAATTATGCTTCATTGTTTTTGTAACCCCAATGAAACGATGGTTGTATATCTTCTTATTTAATATAAATGTTTTTATATCTGATGGTGTTTCTCTTTTAGTTACAATGTTTGTAACAATACACTTTGCCTAAAATTTGAAAAAGAGATTTAAGATTGAATAATTTTAAACTAAAAATATTTTATGAATTTCCATTTATTTTTATAAAAATGGTTGTGTACCCATTTTCTAACGGATTATTCTCAATAAATTCTCTGTGAATCAAGCAAGAATTTCCAAGATCATTATCATTATTTCTAAAAGATAAAAAAACCCCTCTCGACTTGGTGTTCCGTCGGTTGTGTCTTCCAATCAGACGGACACCTTCCCGATGCCAAAGTCTGGTCCTTGCTATTCTTGCTGATCCTAACAGGGCTACCAATTCTGTATGAGTCCTACTGAGATGTCTATTTATAGTATAGCGTTTTGACCCATTTCCTCAGTTTCTTTGGTGGCGTTCCAAGTGCTCCGATTATGATTGGTATATGGTATGACTTTAGCTGTCTTCAGTTTCGAAGTACTCCATCGGTCGATCTTCTTGTCCTCTTTTGAGTTGACTCTCAATATCTATTATAACTAACTACTTGTTGTTTTTCTTTGTCTACCAGCAGAATGTCTACAGGTCTATTGTGCTCTATTCGGTGATCTGTTTGTGGATACTGAAGTCCCATAGGAGCTTCATTTTGTCATTTTCTAGGACTGGATATTTCCCTGATCATTATTTCCAGCATGGTAGAGTATCAGATAAAGGCTGTGGTTCCAATTATTGGCGAAGGATTCTTCGCCAACAGCTATCAATGTCGAAGGCACCCTAACTTTTCATTTACTTATATTTGTTTAAATATTCTCAATTTTATAGATTAGCAAAAGTTGACTGAGTAATTAAATTAAAAACACAATAAGATGACAATTTATTAACTGCGTATTTTCCTCCTTCAAGGAAATTTGTGCCGATAATACCCATATGCTTCTCATAGTATTCTTCTGGATCGTCTATATTCCAAATTATTAATTTCTTTTCCAACATTCCACAAGAATCTACTCCACAGAATAAAATGTTTTCCTCTTCATCGAAATGCGTTTCAACCTTAGTTATCTTCTTTGTACTATTACACGGCATTCTTTCTGCATAGAAATACAATAACAGAGGCATGAAACACATCCACCCAAAACATCACATAGTGTCAAACATCTATTTTTTGTTTTACCTGCACTAATGAAGAATGTTTTCGAAGCTTTATGTACGATTCCGGTATCATCTATAGCATAGCAGTGTATTGTGATTTTACTATTTCGTATTCTCAGAGGAACCAAGTTAATGGCAACAATATTCTCTCTAATGGTTAACCAGTGTCGAGTCTTTTTGAAGTTATCAACCTTCCATAGATAAACACTAGGTGGAAAACCTACTGGCAGACACTTAAATTTGGAGCCTTGACGATAATAGCTGTTTTGAGTTGACGGAGTTATCGAAACACTTACCGAAGCTGAAAAATAACAACAATTAATAATAATGAAACGATAAAACAAATATATAGATTTATGAAATAAGTGAAAGATTAATTTATATTGAAATACTTAATTGTATAAATTGCATGTAATTGTAATATCATGCAATTTATGATATGTGTAATGTGTGAGTGAGTGAGTCAGTCAGTTCTCATATGATAGAGTAATGTGTGAGTGAGTCAGTTCTCATATGATAGAGTAATGTGTGAGTCAGTCAGTTCTCATATGATAGAGTAATGTGTGAGTGAGTCAGTTCTCATA
>JAYMFX010005232.1:0-16367 GCA_036784945.1 Monocelis spectator
AAACCGGTCTGGTGAACTTTTATTTTATTTTTATTTGCAATAAATTCGTGTACGTCACAGCTCTTTTTATTTACTTACTAAAGTCTTCGCAGACTTTTATTAATAGAATCTTATTATTTAATTCACTGGTTTCTACCCTTTTCCGTTGAACATATTGGTATTCTGGATTTTAATAACTTCAACTTGATTCGAGTGAATTATTGGAAATATCAGCAGCTATATCAGTTTCAAATATAGTGAGTAGACAGCTATACCTCCCTCTAGTGAGTAGACAGCTATACCTCCCTCTAGTGAGTAGACAGCTATACCTACCTACTAGTTTTCTGTCTATCCAAAGTAAACATTGTTGTTGTTTACCAATTTAATTTAAACATTTCAGACTATAACGGGCGTTGTAAAGCAATCATTTTAGGTACCCACCTACTATGAGAAAAATAAATTTTTGGCAACAAAGTGATGTGTTTTAATAAGCTCGTTGCTATAACACTACTTTGCGAATAAATTTTAAATCAATTGTTTGCTCTCCAGAACATTTCTGAAGTAATTATCAATATCATAAATCTAATAATTATAGACATAATGATACTTCTAACAATATAACATCTAATTAATTACCAAATGAATAATCTCATCTAATAGCTTCATCCATTCTTCTTTAGCTTATCAGCTTAGGAAAAATTATTGATAATTACTTTAAAAATAGAAAGCGCAACCAGTATATTTTTTAAGCAACAATTGATTTATATTAATGGGTACTTATAATTACGTATCGCACAGTGTTATAGTAATTTGAGCTTACTAAAACAAATTATTTTAACAGCCGGTATAGTCAGATACAAATATTATCAACGTTTTTTAAAAGCCTTAAAATAGGAATATCCTATCTTTTATAGGAATCAGAGGTTGTCTTTTGCTACATACAGAAGTTAACAGAAGTCAAGTTGTCAAGGTTAACGTTCAAGGTCATCTCTATAACAGACATAAATTCATAGATATGGAAATCTAATTAACGTGGCACAGTTGACTATATAGAATAGAAATTGGAATATGACCGCTAATAGGATTTAAAATTACTGTATAAAAAGGATCATAAAAGAAAACCGGAGAAGGCCTTAAATAAAAGCTTTACAAATAATATGCGTGGAATTTGATTTTAGATAGAAAACCAGGATAAACTGAAGTATTAATTATAAGGCGTTTAATCCAGCGAAGAATATCAAGATTGTTATTATAGCAAAGGATTGAAGACCCTGAAAATAGAAATTCTCTAAAGAATGGTTGGCCTGATAGAATTAAGAAGATAATGGATCTAAAGAGGTCGATTTGTCTAAAATCGTCTAAAAAAACACCTGTCGCAACTTTTCCACTCTTGAAGCTATTCCATATATGGAATCGAATTATGGTGGCCCCTTATCAGTAAATGCGAGAAAGAAAGCTTAACGAAAATCTCTAAACAAAACCATTATAAAGGGAACAGCGGTCTCCCAATCCCGCTGGGAATCCCGTCAAGAGATGATAGGGAAGATAGATCAGTGTCATCAAGGAAGATTTTAACCTGGAAACATTTCCGAATAAGGGTGGTATTCACGAAAGTATTCCGAGTTGGCGACTGGCTAGTAGCCGCATTCGATTCCGAGTTGTGTTCGGTATTCACGAAAGCATTCTGAGTTGTATTTTGGTATTCAGGAACATTCTGGCAGCTAGCTACTCTAGCCGTATGCTCAGAATTTTACATTATAAATCTCGTATCCGTATTCCGAGAATGCTTTTTCAAGATTTTCTGCATAATCTGACAAGCCATCTGCTCTGCTCTGCATAGCACGAGCAGCTCTTGTGTGGTAGGTACATCCATAGGTCCTTACATATTATAATTGCTTAATTATTTTAGTTTCATCAGATATGACTAGCTATAGGCATAATTGATTGAGATTCATGCAGACGTGATTATAAAAATAACTTCAATACCAATATAATAAACCAATCACGAAGCTTCTTATGATTAGAGAAATTCTAAGCGAATAGCCACTCGGAATGCGCTTTGTGAATACCAACCACTCTAAAAGAAAGATGAAAGACGTGCAGGAAACCTAATTCAATCTATCCGGAAGAAATCAAAAATGTTCTTTATTGCTCAAGGTTATGCGTGATCATCTTAACCTTTAAAACTTATCTATCTTTTAACACTAAAATTTTAATTTTATCTCCTAGATGCTAATTATTTATTATCGTTTATCTTGTCCTTAGTTTTTCAGAACTCATGAGCATCTTCAGAAAGAGTTAATTTATTGGAATACTGAACCCACAAAATGAACATGTGTACCATATACGTATTATGGTTTTTAAAAAACAGAAGCAACAGAAGCAATATAATTTATCAAAAAAGCAATACTTTATTCAGCAAAAATATCCATAAAATGGCACGAAGTAAAAAAGTCAAATATCATTATCATCATATTATGCAATACAAAAACCTAATAGTAAAAAACTATCTATCCACTCAAATCAATTCTGTAGAAGTGTGAATTTCTCATTTGGAAATTATCTCTAGTCTAGTCTAGACTATCTATCTATCAATTCGATTCTCGGGTGGTGGAACTGCCTGATACACTGTCGTATTCTGCATCCGATTCCGTCAGGATCTGATTAAAGCACTAAAATAAACAATTCTACAATCTTAAAATACTACTCGAAAATAAGTGAGTAATATCTACAAATTATAGGAAATCAAAACTTTCCAAGAAAAAGAGAGTTAGAAAGATTAAAGTAATAGATGGACATGAAAACTTGAATTAAGATCATTAAGGCTCAGATTTCCACGCCCCTTCGATTATCCGCCATCAGGCAGATGGCGGCTAATCGAGAGGGTGGTAGACTGTAGTAATCGATAAATATGTAATATCGAAACCGAAACAGCTTACCATCCAGTGTTGCGGTCTCTTATTACAAATGAGATTGTCTCTGAGATCAATTTTAGTAAGACTGCTGAGAGACAGTATGACATCATCCGGTATATCTGAGATCTGGTTATCTCTCATTATGAGATTCACTAATCGCTTCATATTGAGCAGACTAGGAGAAATGCGGGACAATCTATTAGCGGAGAGATTCAGGCTGGTTAGGGACTGGCCCCATTCAACTTGTGGCAAATCGCTCATCTCATTGCTTTCTAAGCTCAGCCATCGTAGATTGACGAGATGTCTGACCGCATCTGGTAGATAGGAGATATTGTTCTGAGAGGCATTCAATTTCTGCAGATTCACGAGAGAGCACAAGGAATCGGGAATACTGGATAGACCGATGTTAATCAACCACAGTTGCTTCAAGGTTTTCAATTCACCAATTTCATCCGAAATCCAAGTCAAAGGATTATGGCTAAACAGAATGAAAATATAAATAGCACATCATCAATGTAGCTTCGTATTAGTTGAAGCTACACGAAGTCGAGAGGAATTCTTCAAGCAGCATTTTGGAATTAAGAATTAATATATTTGTCTTACCTAAGATTCAAGTATTCCAATGAAGAAAGTGAAGATAATCCCTGTGGTAGACAAGTGAGTTGGTTGCGATCCAAGGACAACTCTTTTAGATATTTCAAGTGAGTGATTTCACTGGGAGGCATAATCAGACGGTTGTCGTTGAGGAAAAGTGACGTCACTTCCTGCGGCAGGTGGCTGAGAGTAGACGGTAGGAGGATCAGCTCACGGTGACTCAGATTCAAAGAGGTGAGACGTTCCTCAACTGTTCTCTGGATCAATTTCTCCACATCTTCGTTCATAATCTCCCATATACAGACAGATGATGATACGAGAAATATTTCTACATGAAAAGTTTGAAAAAGAGAAAGTTTTGAATCATCCGCAGAAATCGGATGATTTCTCCTTTCTTCTCACGAGACTCGAACCCCTTACCTCTCGATTGAGAGTCAGACAGCTACCAACTGAGCTACCGAGTCACATCCAATAGCTCCATTAATATCTATGAACAAATATCTATGGATAACCTTAATTATCCATCACTTTCATCCAGATAAGACACCAAAATATGATCTAAAAGTGATGACCAAACCAAAGGTATCTACTAATAATTTGAAGTAAATTAAACAAATGAAGAGTAAATTAACTGAATTTTGCAATAAAAAGTGAGGCATTTATAAAATAATACTTCTATTATGCATAATGAAAATATTTAAAAAAACACTTCAATACATCAAATGTTAAGAATAGAACTGTCCCAAAACACGGGAATTCAATATTTTTCATCGCAAATATCCTCCTCCTCCTCCTCCTCCTCATCATCCTGTATTGGTTCAAAATCTGGTGGAGAGTAAATCGGTGTTATGATGAAAGCATTGGAGAACCAGGGCAGATTATGAGAGTCTGACAATACGCGGATGGGACTGCGGAAGGGATTTATCACTCGTCGCTGGGCAAACTCACCAGGACCGATCTTCAATCGTTCAGCTAAGTTGAAGCTGCAGGATGAGCTGTAGGGACACAGATCGGTGAAATAGCTGGGCACATTCAGCTTCTAAAATGGATTATAAGGAGAGGCTGCATTTAGGAAGAACTCCTGTTGGATTAAACACACGGACATAGTAAATAATCTACCCGAATATAGGTAAGACTTTCCGTCCAAGTAAGATAAGCTGGAAGTCCTGAATTGAATCCTAAAAACAATTGAACAAATTGAATCATTATCAGTGACAGCTCTATAAAATAATTTACTGTAAGGGAAGTTCCAGACCATGTGCCCCATGACTCCTTGTGGAGCTGGAGCTTTCAAATTATTTATTATGGCTTCTTGCCAACTTTTTGGAAAAACCCAGAAATTTTGGAACTTCCTAAATATTTATTCTGGCTTCCTGTAGCATTTTTGGAAAACCCAGAACTTTTGGAACTTCCAAATTATTTATTCTGGCTTCGTGGCAACAAATTGGAAAACCCAGAATATTTTGGAACTTCCTAAATATTCATTTTGACTTTCTGCCAACGTTTTGGGAAACACAGAATATTTTGAAACTTCCGAAATATTTATTCTGGTTTCTCTTTTTGGAAAACCCAGAACTTTTGGAACTTCCAAATTATTTATTCTGGCTTCGTGGCAACAAAATTGGAAAACCCAGAATATTTTGCAACTTCCTAAATATTTATTTTGACTTCCTGCCAACGTTTTGGGAAACACAGAATATTTTGGAACTTCCAAAATATTTATTCTGGCGTCCTGCCAACTATTTGGGAAACCCAGAACTTTTGGAACTACAGCTTCCTGCAACGTAACACATTGTCTTTTAGCCAATAAGAGGAAATAAATATTCTGGCTTCGTGGCAACAAATTGGAAAACCCAGAATATTTTGGAACTTCCTAAATATTCATTTTGACTTTCTGCCAACGTTTTGGGAAACACAGAATATTTTGAAACTTCCGAAATATTTATTCTGGTTTCTCTTTTTGGAAAACCCAGAACTTTTGGAACTTCCAAATTATTTATTCTGGCTTCGTGGCAACAAAATTGGAAAACCCAGAATATTTTGCAACTTCCTAAATATTTATTTTGACTTCCTGCCAACGTTTTGGGAAACACAGAATATTTTGGAACTTCCAAAATATTTATTCTGGCGTCCTGCCAACTATTTGGGAAACCCAGAACTTTTGGAACTACAGCTTCCTGCAACGTAACACATTGTCTTTTAGCCAATAAGAGGAAAGACTGTAAAAAGCTTATGTTCTCAACCAATCAGAGCCCACGTCGGGTGACCAGCCAGCTCCATATGTACCGAAAGTTACCTTGCCAAATGGGCGCTGGAGCGGTAGTCTCAGTAGTCTCGATAAAGACTTCTGGGTATTTCAGTATAAGTGATTTTTAAGACATTTTCTATTCCCAAATTGCGAACCAGATATTATGGACTCGACTATTTGAGGATCATTTATTTACCAATCTAATTATAACAAACATAATATCTCAATTAAATAGTTTATTTCTTACCAATAATGAGGTCAGGCTTTTCTAGAAAAACATTTTCCGGCAATTTGTGGTAGGTGGCCCGCACAATGTGATATTGAATTGGTTTTTGAGTTTTAGTGAAACCATGAACTTTAATGGAGAGTTCTATTCCGATAAATGTGAGCGTGATATCCAAATTAGGAAGCAGATACTCCAATTCCTAAAATAGAACATTCCATGAAAATTGGAGGTATTTTATAATCCTTGTTCTCTTAAGATCATTTGAAATTCCAATACAATGAGTATCTCTATTTTGTACTGTTATAATTAATCAATAAATCTTACTTGAAATGCAGTTAGTAGCTCTACTTCTTTCTCCGCTCCCACAATGTGAACAGATAACTTCTTCTCTTTTCTTATCAATTGATAGCGATTTGGATCTAAAAAATCACTCAACATTATCAGTCAAATTGTAAAATAGGATTTTTATAGAGATATTCATAGAGATAGAATTTAATGACATAAGTAAGTTTAAAGTTTAAAGGTATGAATAGTTAAACCTACAAGCTTCTGCAAACAGGCTGGTGAATATGTAGTAAATTGTAAGAGGCCACTGCAATAAAATTGCCACCGAAGAACTCAGACTGAGTCCTCTCCAATTATAATATTCAGCCCAGTTTTTCAAAGGACTTTTATACAAATCTCTTGGTATATCCTCTTTATCGTTTGATGAATCGACAGGGGATAGAGACAGCAGAACAGACTCACTGGGTAGCACAAATGGACAATTCTGGTCAATCTCAGTGGGATGGACAAGAGAATCACCTAATAATTCATAAATAAAATCTGACTAGGTGATTCGAAATTTACTGAATTATATACAAAGATTTCAGGAAATAATACTATACCTGGCATTTCTATACTTTCTAATCCATAAAAATTTTCGCTAGATTGCTCCCAAAATGGGCATTCTCTCCGCCATAAGCCTTTAGCAATAACACCATTTGTCATTAAAAACTGAGTATATTTGAGCATGTCAAAATTTGATGATGTTGTCTCTAAATATGCATAAAGAAACACACATTCAGATTACAAATACAAACACTTTATCTTAAGTAAGAAATGTACAGTAATATAAATATTTGAAGTGCCTATATGATGATAACAAAAATTAAGGCATCAAATGTTATTCTTAATGTATGTAGAACATTAATAAGTAATTCATATATTCAAGTCACCTGCAGCAAATGTAAAAGGTAGCTGACTTAAAGACTTCTCTAAAGACATGTATTCTTTCATTTTACAGCACCATAATTTATGTGAATGATCCATATTGTAGGAAGTTTCTAAATCTTTTTGTAGGCATTCCTGTGAGCAATAAATGATACATAGGCACTGAGGACTAAAAGTTAAAACATAAGATAATGACATTCATTAATAAAAATGATATGAAATTATTCTCTAAATACATTGCATAAAATATTTTGAAGATGAGTAACTAATCAGATAAGTTGGGAACTTGCCCAGATAAACTCATAAAACCCAACAGATAAGTATTATTTACATTATTGTAGGTTTACAATTTGTCTGTCATAACAATGAATGTCTTTTGTATTTGATTATTGACTTAATTTCTCATGAAATCCCAGTTTAAATGAATTATAGGGAATGCTGTTACTTGAGGCAGACAGACAGACTGCTGTAATATAAAACTAACAACATATTTACCTAGATAGATTACCTATCAGGTTGTAGGGTAAAGACATAAGCTGCTGCACATAAAGACACTGAGAGAGTGAGAGAAGCTAACTGAATTAATCATTCATCAGGCTAATTGTTTGTGTTGGAAAATTTCTATCATACATGCTAAAGTCCACATATTATATTTAACATTTATTAAATGCATCTGTGTAAGTACCACTTTAATATGGAATCTTTTAAGATTCGTTTTTGACAAAAATTGCATTGCTTGATAGTACTAGAATTATAAAAATTCATCGTATCTAAGTCAACTATCTTAAAGTTTCTGCTCTTGTAATATTACATTCATAAAACAAAAGTTCACCAAATATTTAATGTAGTAAGGTTTAACTGAATATGCTCCATTGGTGTATTAAAATGTAGTTCAGTTATATGCCTGAAATGTATTTTAAAGGATTCATCGAGTAAGTATTATTAATTTAACTAATTTATTTAGTGTTTAACTAATCCAATCGGTATTATTAGAGTCTGTCAATTTTGATTTGTCAAAACCGTATCAAATTTTATTTTGATAACTATTTTAACTGAGTTGGGGTATGTCTATGTTAATTTATTTATGTATATAACGTTTTTTATATATTAGATATTACAATAGAAAGTTTGTGTTCTGAAAATTTTCAATGAAACAATACAAAATTATTATAGTATACCTTTAGGATAATATATTTTAGGATTATATTTTTTATTGAAGTGATGGTATGTGTTATGAAATATTTAAAAGCTTTTTATTTTTTTTAATGATTTATTAAGACCTAATTAAGTTAATTTCATTAATTTATGTAAAAGTGTTTAACTTTTTGGTCCCTAAAATTTTCTAAATTTTCTAAATAAATCAATGTAATAATTGTATTGATTTTTTATTTTCAAAAAATATGTCCTAAAATATGCATTATATAATTAAATATGCCACTTATGTTTTATTGAATGATTTTAAATGTTGTTTACACTTTATTCCTCTTATTCAAAAAGAAAATGATAATCATGATTATCAATTTCTCAGGGTATCATTAAAAAACAATACTTACCATAAGATATACAAGCTAGAAATTATTTTTTCAGAGGAAAACTTTAGGGTTTTACAATGCTAAATATAGTAAATACTAAGAGTTAATTGAACAGATTTAATGGCTGAGTCTTCATTATGTTACTCAATTGTGATTTCCCAGTCAATCTCATAATTGACTGATGAGGAAGCAATAGTTTTGAAAACATATAATGTATTTAAGCAGCTTGTCTCTTTTTATAAAATATGGCTGCTTGAGAAATACCATTCTATCTAGTCATGTTTATTCTTCTTATGAGATCATCTAACCTTCCAGTTATATATTCCCAATTCCCAATTTCCAACCATAACCTTTCTCTAGGCAATAATATTTCATGATTACATAATCTTTCTAACATTATCAGAAAAATAACAAATTCTTCCAGTATCAGCCAAAAGTTCCTTTTTATTGTGATTTTCTGGGTAAAGACTTTATGAAATAAATTTCATGGTTCTAACTCTGTTTATGTTATTATCTATGTAACTTATCAAGATGAAATACTATGGGCATTATATAATTAAATATGCCACTTATGTAATGTTTAATAATTTTAAATGTTGTTTACACTTTATTCCTCTTATTCAAAAACCTGAGAAAGGATGTGTTACCTCAACCTTACAATTATTTTTGTTAAAAAAGCTTACAGTTGTGAACTTCTTTTTATGAAATGCTTTCATATATTTTATATTTATTTACAGATTCAGATTTCTCTAAAAAATATAATGGTCTGACATTTCTTCTGCTGATTGCCAAGCTGGATTACAGATGGAGCTGATAACTGTTGAAGAAGTAACAGTGAATGAAGTCAAAACTTCAATTCTAAAGAATTCAAGTGTCAGTTTTAATTAATTCTAAAAAATATGCATTATACCCATTAAAAGTATATGGATTTTCCTATAAAAAAAATTATGTGAAAATGTATGTCTTAACTGTCATATTTTTGTAGATTTTATTAATCGACTGTCGATCAAGTATGGAATATCAGACTAATCATATTCAAACAGCTATCAATATTAATAATAATCGCTTGTTAAGAAGAAAACTCCAACAAAATCAGGTAGATTGTGTATTCTTATTTTAGTTAATGTTATTGCATCATATTGCTTTATATTTTATTGACTGGCTTTGTTTTGTTTCAAATTTTGATATCATCCGTAATACTGTGAAATGTAATCTAGCATAGATATGGAAATCTGATCATAAAACCTGAAATAAAGTAATTTTGCTGCATCTAAAATTAAGAGTTCAATCTAAAATATGTATCAAGGGTTTCACGCCTAATCCATAGATTTACTAGTGTAAGGTTAAGTGTCACTAAGGTAAGTATTAACATCGACTTTTTAGAATATTATTTTGTGTCGAACTTTTATTTGGATCAAAAATTTCAAATATATTTGTTTGTAATGATTTTGTAATGAAATTTCAGGTGAATATCTGTGATCTATTATCTAAGAGACTACTCCAGAATCCAAATCGCGATGCTCTGTTACACGAGTTGACTCCAATTGTCATCTACGACCAGTGCACTGATAATGCAGCTTCATTGAGCAAGGATGTCTTTGCGTCGCTTATCATCCATTTATTAAAAACTAATTATCGAGATGTAAAACTGCTTAAAGGTCAGAATTTTTATTGCTAACCCCATGACTGATTCTGATAAATAAATAATGACGAATCACGAGTTATTAACTAACCTTTCTAAATGATTTGATTTATGCGGATAAATTGAATGAGTCATTCTTCTAAAAATGAAAATCTACATCGAGATCATGATCTTCTGCGATAGTTTATTGAGATTTAATCTGTCTGTGTATATATTCTGGCCTCTGTCAAGTCACTTGTCCAAATTCTCTACCAGACAAATTTAATCTCTCTCTTCCGGCTGTAATTAGGTTGGACTACCCGCTGTTGTTCTGTGCAGCAGCAGCATTAATCCTCATTTGTTTGGTAGACAATCTGTTCCTGGCATAGAACAGCGATGTTAATGATATTTATAAACATGTTTGGTCGCTTTACTTTCTGACTGTACATGTATGTATACTTACTTAGAAAATGATTTGTGACTGACTTCCATATTTCTCTATAATAAACATGTCACTATATGACATGTTGGGTAAGAGTTTTATAAATATATTCAAAAGAGTTTTCTGAAACTTTTATTAGAGATTATTCTAAAAGTAATTTGCACTATGAACGAAAACGTATATCTTTAATATTTTAAGATAGTTTAATCTCTATACAGCGCTATACGATATTTCATTTCCGAGAGTACTTATTAGCTAAGATTCGAACTCTCGATCCCTGGATTGGTGGTCAAGCGTTTTAACCATTCGATGGGGAATGAAATATTGCATGATTTAAGTTGAAATTGTGAAAATTGAAATTTCTTAATTCATAAAATCATTTCACTAAATTCTAGGTGGATTTCTCGCTTTTCAACTGCATGCTCCTGAACTATGTTGGGAAAACAAAAAGAAACAGGATGAGGATTTTGTGGATGCACCGGCACCTGATGATGCTGACCTATCCACGACTGATTCGACTAAGGCGCCACAAAAGTTACTCCTTTCTTTTACAACTCAAGAATCACAGTGCGTTTACTTTGACCTTACTGATATTAATTCAGCAAAATACTATCTCAAATCCAAATTTCTAAAAATAGCGCTTGGAAAATCCAAATTTCTAAAAATAGCACTCAGAGAATCCAATTTAGTTTCAGGCATGGTTTATTTAAAATCATAGCTTGTATTGACTTTATATTTTGTCTGTTTGTGTAAATGATTAGGGCTCTAATGGTGCCAACGTTTGGTGAATTGTAACTTCATAGTGTCATTTAGTATCTGCCTTTACCAATTAAGAATGACTTTCATTTGATTTATTATAGGTATGGTTATTTGAATAGAATGAATGTATCCATCTATTTAACTCCATAACTCTGCATTTTAGGGATTCCGTTCATTCTCTATCCACTGTATTCGATCATTTGCCACGGATGGATTTGGGTTGGCAGCCATTATCCGGACCAGTCCTATCGCCCTCCAATCCGCCACCATCGAAAGTGTTGGACCACTTGTGGATCGGTTGTCAAGCCGATGCCGCCTCCAGCACTATCCTTCGTCTGCATGGCTTCACTCACATTTTGAATGTTTCTGTGGACTGTCCGGCTAACAAGCACATCCCCCTGTCCAGATTCATGCGTTTACCCATCAATGATAACTACACGGACAGAATAATGCCGCATTTTCAGAGAGCGTTCGATTTCATTGGTAAGTGCATCAGCTCATTTAATAACTATAGATAAGCGACTGATGAATTTGGATGCCTTCCATGGGATCTGTGACAGAGTTAGCCAGACGACATGGGAGCTACTAAATCAATGTCGAAAAACACTACTCTAGATAAGAGTGTCCGGGATCCAAAACCTTCCATAAGATCTGCGACTAGAGCATAAAATGAGAAAAATATTACAGAAACTAATCTGCATTAAAATAGCCTCAAGGTGCCATTCTATCATCTTCCCTTTACTTTATCTACACGCATGATATTCAAACTTTTTTGATTCACAATGTATTGCTCAAGGTAGACAACGCTAGACAACGCTAGTTCCATGATGATAGAAAGGACATGGGAGCTAAATCAATGTCATACAATGATACATCTTATTGTATGAATTAGGACATGTTAGGAAAGGAATGTAAAATTGTCTCTCTATTAAACAATATGCAAATGAAGTTGCTATCCCTCTAATGACAGTTAGCTCCCATGTCCGGCCAACTCTTCCGATTATCAGGAAGCTTGTCTGACATGTTGAGAGTTAGAGATGTAGAGAAGTTTAGCCATACGGGTCACAGATCCCATTGCAGGCCTTCTGAATTTTGGATAATATAACCGAGATCTTGTGAAAATAGATGAATTTATAAACACGAATTTGAAAGAGTATTTGATACGCCTTTGTATGTGTTCTCAGCTGGTAATTAAGGAACTGTGAACTGATTTGAACTCTCTATTCTTCTTCTGTCAATAAGAATATGAGAGCGAACTCTCTTATAGTTATACAATCTGGCGCTTCGATTAGTCAGATTTGTCGTGCTGCTCGATATTTCCAGCAAGTCTTCTTATTGTTGAGAACTGCCTCGCCTCGCGATTCTTGTCTGAAAACGATGTCACTTTCTTGTCGCTGCCAAAATCAATCCGTCTAACAGCAAGCACACACATTCTAATCTCTCTGAATGAAATACAACAACAACAAGTGTCGGGGGGAGGAGGGGAGGGTAAAATTATTTGTAAAAATATTGATTTTATGATTAAGATTTAAAAATTACAAACCGCATTTTTTCTTGATTCATAATCGTATCTGTGAGAATCTGTGAGAATTCTCTTCTTCCTCATGATTCATAGTCGCTATATCTATGTGTCTATGTGAAGATTTTCATGATTTATTTGACTTCTATGCATAAATTCACTCCATAAATTAAGAGCTCCTTTCCTTCCCCAGATATGTTAATAATCCAACCCCTATCTTCATAGATATAGGGCATAGTGAGATTAATTTCCATTAGGTTTTTCTAAAGTTGTTTAACCAAGCCAAATAATAATATAATATGGCGCTATTTTTGAAATTTGAAATTTGTTTTACCAAAGTTGATTAATCTACGTGAGTATTCATAGAATTCATTCTCTGATTCTGTAGAAGAGGCTCGAGGTATGGGTGGTCGAGTTCTGGTTCATTGTTCTGCTGGGATATCGAGATCAGCTACCATCGCCATAGCGTATCTCATGAAATATCGAAATATGAAGATGAAGGAATCCTACGAGTGAGTTCACACATCCTATAATAATCCATTGCTCAGTAGATCATCATATAATAATGTTATGTATAGTACAAGTCTTCAATATTACTCAATATTTTAGTTTCATCAAGAGCTTACGCTCTGCTGTCTCGCCAAACTTCAATTTTCTTGGTCAACTCGTGGATTTTGAAACTCAACTTTATTCCGGTTGCAAAACCATCAGCATTGCCGCCGCATCCCCAACTGTCACGATCAGTGCTCCTTCTCCCTCTCCTTCTCCATCGTCAATGAATCCTTCAAACAACACAATCCTTGGACCTACGAGACGTGACAGACCCAAATGTTTGCCATTCTCCCCCTATCCACAGCCCCCGTCATCCAGCGAACCCGGGTCATTGCGTCGTCATCTCAAACCATTCAGCAGCTTCCCCGACAGCCGGTTCCATTCACCCACTACGCCGTCTCCATCGACTCACTTCGCTGGTTTGGATATCACCGCAAAATCGCCTTCCCCCAATGTTGAACGGCGAGCGGTTTATCATGCAGTCTCTGAGTCCAGTCGCTGTAGAGATCTCTCATTCAGTGAATTTGTTCCCAACATTTCTCTCGACCAGATTCCATTTCAGCCATGCTTTGCTGGCCTTCTTTCAAGACAAAAGTCACCATCCGTGTCGACGCCGAGCTGCTCGAGACAGAAACTGCCAATTAAAGAGAGCACAACAACTGGAGACTCCGTGATGATTGGCAGCTGGACCGAGTCCACGCTCTATTCCTCGAGTTTTCAGGAGTCCAGCAGGTCATTAGTTGGCTTATTGAGGAGAACCCGAAGCTACGAGGATATTGGTAATCAAGTTCAACTGGTGCTGAATACACCCGGTGCTGTACTGCCTCAATCCACTACTGATCTTCACCTTGACTCGGCTTCATCCGGCAGTCATCCGTGGATTTCCTGCAAGTTAGATTGTCACCATTCTAGCAGTAGTCTGTCTTCAGGGACCAGTCATAATTCCAATAATATAGGCCTTTCTTCTGTATCCTAATCTGTAGACCTACATATGATAATATAGGCCTTTCTTCTGTATCCTAATCTGTAGACCTACATATGATAATATTTAACACGACTTCAATTTGCATAATATTGGTTATTATAAAGGATTATTTATTTAAATGTATTTATACGAGACCCTTTGAATATTTATTTAAATGTTGAGATGAATTGGTCACCCATTTTGTGATAGATTTATTGATTGATTGATTGATTGATATTCCTGATTTTTGTATTGATAATCACTTTAGTTTTGTCCTCTTTATTTATTGTGTTCATCTTCTCCAGAATGGTATTATAACCAAACAAATCCACTCTTTATTCTCTCTATTCTTTTTGAGCGTTCTCGGGTCTTCTCTTCTGATCATTATCTATTTGCCTGATATCCTGGTTAGTTTATATTCATATTATATTCATATAGGAATGATGAGATCTATCTCTTGATATGATAACTCTGCTTTCTATGGTTATTCCTTTATTGAATTCATTGTTGTTCTCAACCACCCAAATTCAAATTATTCTCGGAGTAAGGGGTTTGTTTGCCAAGCTTTACATTATGGTCTCACTATCATCTGTTATTTTTAAATTCATTCTTATTGACATACAGTCAAACACTATAGAAGGAAGGTATGAAAGACTACATATTAGAAATATATAAAAATTTAACTCCTAATTTTATTCAATTTCTACTTTTTATTTAAATATTCTGTATTACAATAATTTACTACTTAAAATGATAAACAGTAGTATATTTAAATATGCTAAAATTGACATTAACGGGGTATTTTCATCAACTCAGACATTATTGTCCGCTAGACCTAAAGCTCACTTCGAGTTAATGAATTCTTTTTGTGATAGTGTGTAATAGTGAGATTAATTTTCTTTTAATTTTATAACAATTTGCATATCTTATGCAAATTGTTGATGTACAATATTTTCTTTCATTCCTTATTTCCTCTTTTCTGTGATTGTTAAATTGTTTTCAAAAAATATTAGGATATGATTATATTACTAAATGGATAAATGAGTCATTTTCCCTTATTTATTTTAATTTATTGTTATAGATATTATTTATTCATTCATATCGTACCTTACCTATGTTTAAATTTCATTCCTTTAAGTTAAATATATATAAATCTTCTTTTCTATACCACATATGTTGATTGTTTTTATTTAATTCTTCTAATTCAAAGAAATAAGGAGATACACAATTTAGTTTTAAATTTTCTTTAGAGGAGAAATAGACGTTTGATTTCTTCGTAGATTTGAGTTTTAAAAAATTCCTCGCTTATTACTATGTATATGCATAAAAACATTGATAAAAAACAGTCACACACCAAAACATGGCGTCCCTGCTTTGACTCGAATGGAGATAGCTTTGGTACGAACCATAGTGTACGAACTATAGGCTTGTCACGAGGATAGCTGGTACGAATTATAGGCTTGTCACGAGGATAGCTGGTACGAATTATAGACTTGTCACGAGGATATTTTGGTACGAATTATAGACTTGATACGAGGATATTTTGGTACGAATTATAGACTTGTCACGAGGATATTTTGGTACGAATTATAGACTTGTCACGAGGATAACTTTGGTACGAATTATAGACTTGATACGAGGATAGTTTTGGTACGAATTATAGACTTGTCACGAGGATATTTTGGTACGAATTATAGACTTGATATGAGGATAGTTTTGGTACGAATTATAGACTTGTCACGAGGATAACTTTGGTACGAATTATAGACTTGATACGAGGATAGTTTTGGTACGAATTATAGAC
>JAYMFX010005343.1:0-16340 GCA_036784945.1 Monocelis spectator
ATCACAACAGAGAAATTAACTCATGCAATCAATTGTACAAAAACCTTTTCAAACAAATGTAGGTACTTACACTAAAGAAAGTAAAATATTTTGAAGATATCAAAGCATATCTATATAGAGGAATTTTTGTATTTGATAAAAGTATTTGAAGTATAAAGGAAAATTAATTAGAATTTGAACTATGTATACGATTTGATCACCATTATAATAGAGACTCCAGTAGAACAACAGTTATTATTTTCAAAATACCCCAAAACAACAATCAAATCCACCACCCCACCCCTTTAATTGATCGTAATGACAACATCTCACCAAGTTTGAAATACAATATTCAGGGGAATGTGATCGCTGTGAATCTTTAATAAACTAGACTGTCTTAAATAAGAAAGATTGAAAAATCTACCCTTTGATTTGGAAAATAATCACATCTCCATAATGTAATATTTCGGTGAAAAAAAATGAAAATGCTTCAAAACAATTAAACGAACCCTTTCAAACAGTTGTTTTTCATTAGAGGTCTGTAATTATAAATTACAAAACTGACATATAAAATTTAAGACAAAATAAATTACTCTTCTAAAATTACCAATTCATTACATTCCTAATCAATCGAAATTAGGTCACAATTCATGCAAATTGATTAACGCATTAACGAGGATACTACCATGAGAAATATTTTCAATGCATGATGAATTTCACAAACTCAGCCGACACAAATAGGTCAAATAGAAATAATTAGTAGTATCAGTTAAAAGGAAATAAATTAAGAATTCTTATACAAATAGACTCACCATATTCGAGTCCAAACTGTAGTCAGCTTTAATCAAAGCGGATTCAGACATTTTATTCTAAATAACGCAAAAAAAAGAATTAAAAAGTAAGTAACATAACTTGAATGTTAAGAAATAAGCAGCACATACCTACCATAGAGATGTAATACCTATAGAGTGGTAGTTTAAATGAGATTGTGGAGACAAATTGAAAATCAAATTCTGCAGGCAAATCATGCAACGAATACTCAACTGTGATTCGCTAAGAAGTAATGCCTGACTTCTAATCACGAATGAAACTCGCGATTAAGCTCACCTGCCTGCAGCTGCCATGTTTCTAATTGTCCCCTCAATGAGAATGAGATGAGCACTCTATAGATCACCTTGTATTCATTACATCTCTATGATACCTACTGAATTATCATGAAATTAAAAAATGCAAGTAATAAAAATATCTGACTTGATTTTTATCAAGATCCAAATTAATCTCCTCATTCACAGCTGCAAACGATTCATTCGACTAAAAGAAATATCAGAGAAACTCTTGAAATTCCACATTCATAACAGTGACATAGCTAGGGGCATTATTATTTAAACAATAGATAGCTGTATCAAAATGTTGGTATTTTGCACTCTCTTATTCGATTTGTAGTATGAATAAAGGATGCATGAATAACAATAATAATAATTGGTCAAGTTGAATTTTATGAATTTTCAAAAAACATGCAATATCATCAGCTAGATCTAAAAGTCTAACCTGGTTGTGATCTAGATCAACACTCAACGCTACATCTCTCTTCGATTCAATTGACTAAAATAAGATTCACAGAAAACAATTTAAACTTAAGTTAAGACAGATGATATGAAGAAATAAAAATGACATATCTTGAAAATGAAGAATCCAATCTATCCACAAATCCATAATTTTTCATAGAAGTAATAAATGCATTTATAAAAGTAGTAAAAGATCAAATAAGATTGATAGATACCGTTTGCATTAAAGCTTCAATTTCATCTTCAAGTTCATTAATTCTATATGTTGCATTCTTTAATTCTTGACTTAATTTCTCAATCAGTCTAAAATGAACATTAACAAGTGTTTTAATTAAAAATGAGTCATGCTACAAAAAAGACATATTTACATACTTGTTATTTTTCGAAATTTCAGATTCTTGTTTTTTAGCCAACTCCCGGGCATCTTCAAGTTCAGATTCTACATTGTAGAATTTCTCTTTATAATCTGATAATTCTTCTCTTAACAGAGAAATAGTATTTGAATTTTTTTCAATTAGTTTTTGTTTCTCACAAAGTGATAATTCTGCCTCTTCTCGAAGATGAATTTGGACAGCTATTTCATTGTTTTTCTCTCGAAGCATAGCCTTGAAATTTGAAACAAATAATATATCACTAAATTTGTTAATTAAAAGAATTAATAGTTATTTAGATATAGTAATAATTTAGTAATAATAAAGAAATTCAAAATATTACTCTGTGGTTGGAAATAGCAGGGGGAGTGGCTTCTGCTTTCTTTGTTGGAGTAACAACAAATTCATCTGAAAAGAATTAACTCAATTTAATTGTAAAACCATTGAAAAATAAACTGATACTTATTTAACCTTGACTATATTTTTGATTTTGAGTAATACATTATAAAACATTTCTGTTAATTTTTGATATACTGATGAGTCAAATTAAATCATTAATCTTGGTTTAAACAAAGTTTTGACACACTAAAATGTAATGATTTAATTTGATTAATGATTTGATTTATAATTTTGGTAAAAATAATTTTTTAACAATTTGTCTAACTAACATATTATACATTGTTTCTTTGGTAACAAATAAAAATAAAGTAAGGTTAATTATATAAATATATATTCAGGTTTAGAATCTAAAAATTGAGTCAGCCATATCAATTTAAAAAAAGGCTATGTTCTATCTAGGGAAGTTTAAAATTATAATAGAAAGCTTTTCAATTTTTATGTCATTCCTGAATTATTGTTCAGTTACCTAATAATCCTATACTTAGGTAATACCTTAATCTATGGCTATCTTTATGAAACATTTAACACTGATAGATAGATAAACTAATTAACATTATTGACAGTCTTCCTGAAATAATATAATAACTTCTTTAATTAAATAAGATTATTAACTTCCATATAGAACTGAGAGCTGAGACTTCATATAGGGAAGTTCCCTACATTAAGACACTGTTAAAAAAATGTCAAATCAATTTTTAAAAAAACACTTGATTTTAATAATATTGAGTTTTATTGTAAATTGAAATGTATTGTTGTTGTGAAACTATGAATGCAACTAAATATATTTATAACCTGATTGAGCCAATTACTAATTAGGTCTTCTATATACATTAACAGAATAATTATCTTGTTTTAGAAATCAAAAAAGATTTATATTAAAAAAAACTTTATTTCATGTCCATTGTAATGTCTCAGCTAATCACTCCTGGGATTTTAACTAATGTATGGATTATCTATAATCAAGCATGATAATGTATGTATGCACAATATTTAATGAAAAAGTTTAGCACACAATTAACTACAAATTGACATGGATATTTTTTTAATTTCTCAAACTCAAGGTATGAGTTAGCTTAACCAGTTCCAATTGTGCTTGCATACTTAGTGACAAAGAAGTAACTAAATACTTTTACATAGTTTTGTACCTGAAAATTTATAATGAAAAATCTAAGATATTAAGACCACTGCACTACAAATGGTCAAACCTATTTAATTGTTTGAAAACATATGTTTATTACAGCAACTACACATTTCAATTTACAATGAAAGTCAATATATTTATAACCTGATCGAGCTAATTAGGTCTTCTACAATATACATTAGCATAATAAAGCTTTACCTGTGACAAAATTCACGTGCATGATTGCAATTAACGATCAGCTGAAAATTATTTGAAGTTGAATTTTACAAAATAATCCTGAACAATCAGTAAAACAAAATAATAAAACTGAATTCTTATACCTTAGAGCTTAGAGTATATTAGTGGATTTAAAGAATAATCTAAAGTTAGAACCAAAGAATTGTATGCATCGGGAGGTGATAACTACTGTACTAGCTTCATAGAATCGAAAATACGCCTGAATACTTTTTAAAATCTACTATTTTCTGAACGATATATCATATTGCTCAAGTAATTCGAATTTTGTGAAAATATGACTTGCACAGGGAGACAAAATATATCATAAAGCCTAAATAGCCTTCAATAAACTATCGATCCACTTTGACTATAGTTTAGACAGTATATAAAGTTTAAACACTGGGCTGTTTGTTTAATCAAATAAAGTAGATAAAATATAAAAGAGAATTTTTTATTTGTTGTAGTATATATCAAAAAAAAGAATAGTCTAAAGAATTTTTTCCAAAAATATATTATTCATAAATATCAATCTCAGCCATTATATTGCGACAATATTTTTGGGTGCGTAACAATTCATGATAAATATTAAACTTTGCCTTGTGGAACCTAAAAGAATAAGAAAAAATATGACATATCATCAGAAGGTAGCTATATATATGGCCATATTCAACTTGTTTATTTACGAAATAAAATTGACGTACTTCGATACTTCTTTATCAGGAAATAAATATGACCCATATCCAGACATATTCTCCGCGGCTTCCTGTGTAGAGATAGATATAGAGGAAGAGGGCATAAAAATTAGAACTGTAGTCTTACCAATTTTAAACAATCCTAACTCTATGGAAGGTTATTGAATTCGCATGTGAACATTTTTAATTGGAAGTCATTTTTAGCGAGCTAAATTTTACTATGAAATTCGAAATGTTAATTTTATTAAACTATATACTATTTACTATATATATATATATATATATAGAATTTATAACCTCCAAGGATTTGTAAACGTTGGACGCAACACTTGCAATCATAGCAGCTCCAAGCAAGCCAACTTCTTCACACTCAGGAATCAAAACAGGAAGATCTATATATATGTGGAACCATTCGAAACACAAATAAACTGCATTAAACATTCAGAATTTGCAAAAATAAGCTTAATTACATTTACTAATTCCTTACAAAGAATGCAAAATTGTATGTCTAAACGTTTTAATTAAATGAAAACCGTTAATACCTGTCACGTCTGCTAATGTCTGCGCATACAAGAGGTTAGATTGAAAGCCTCCACACAAGTGGATTGTAGGAAAAGTCACTTTGAATTGATTGACAGTTTGGATGATATGCAGGGTGCTATACTGGAATAATAATAAAAACTTCAAGATTACATATAGTTACTATTATATACTGACTATCAATCATATCTATCCATAGAAATAAATACTTATAAGGTAAAATATAAATTACAAAATGTGACTTTAAAGATTCTAATTTTGAAATAGTATAATTGTCTATTTGCTTTTATTTTTTATTACTTTAAAGAAAAAAGCCATTGATTTTAAACGTTTAACAATTCAATAATTAATAATATGAATGATGTATCATGCTACTTGAATATTTGTCAGTAATATGTGCATGTAAAAACAATAAATATTTTATATACTACATAGAATATCTATGTTTTTTTTCTGTTTGCACATTTCTGTTTTTATTAAGAAATGATGCTTCTAGTCCTATATTATCTATTTCTATGTATCTCACAGCTAAAGACTGTATTGTAGCGAGGTAAAGTCTGCTACAATTTTCTCGAGTATGCTCCAAGTTTAGTCCCACAATCTAAAAATAATAAAAACATGACAAAATAATCATTAATTTAATGCTTCTACTGATTCAACACTTCTACTACTCATAAAACGATAGTAGTATTTTCATTTAAGAATTTATAGCAGTGCATATTTTGACACATACCATGCCTCTAATTGAAGCATCAGCGAGGGGTGATCTGTTTCCATGGAAGTCGGGATAAATATGGAGATCTCTGGTGAGATAATGGACGCTGGATAGACGAGATTTCATTCGCATATTCTCTAGAGTTTCCATCACCTCGGCATGAGTAAGTGGTGCGTTGGAATCCGGACTGAACACTTTCACAATATGATCGAGCTACATAAAAAGATAATGAGATTTTAATATTTAGATTTAAATGAATCGATGTAATGTTTTGTGGCAAGCATAGATATCAGACGTTTTTTACTCATTCATTTTACTAACCAAAGATCCAGCTGCTGACTGACCTCCCTCTAAAATCCAACTGTCAGACGAAAGTGCTCCCTTGTATGGTCCCCATAAACCCGGCACGTGAATTTTTTCTTTGATTGCCTGAATTGAAAGATGCAGAAAATAGTTGAATGTTAAACAACCTATATACTGTATATGGTGGCTTTTGTTCTAAAAAATTCACGTAATCGTAATTTTTGTCTCAATCTCTGTAGTTTTTTATATCGCTTAATTATATATCTATTTCTGGCGATAGTTAGCTCATAACAGTCTACAGCCATGGTATATGGCAGATTTTTTCTTCATATCTCTCTAGAGAGACCCCCTTTAGACCAAATGATTTGAAATTTTGCATGCAAAAAGTTCTGTCCGATACTAAGGCATGGACAAAGTTTCATAAAGATCGATCAACTATATCACGAGATATGGCCCGGCAAAAATCGTGTAAAATTATGACAATTATTTTAATATACGGTTACTATATGACTCTATATAGCATAGCAACGGCCAGTTTAATTAGCAATCCATTCAAAAACATTAAGGAAATATGATTTTGTATCGCTTATTACTTATAGAATTATATATTCATAGATTTCAATCAAGAGGTTTTCATGTAAAAAGCTCTGATCCTTCAATTAGATGTTTTCAGACTCTAATGATTATTCTTTTATCTCACCATCATGATACAAGAGGAGGTCCCCCCGATAATAACCAAAGGCGATAATGAATTTGTGTAATTCTCTCTCTCTTTAGGTTTGAAATGGAGTGCAGCCAATAATGAGCAGTAAGCATCAATAAGTCCCATGGAAACAGCTGTATTTGTTGGTAAACCCCATTCGAGTGAAAGCTCTCCCTTCAAAATGGAACACAAACTACCCGGATAATCAAACATACCACCTGAATACCAAATTCGATTTGAAAACAGAAATATTTATCTTTAATATTATCTATCTATCGTTAAAACAGAAATGATCAAATCTGTACCAATTATTTGAAAATCATTTCCAGATAATTCTTCCAAGTCGATCTTTTTAAGAAAGTCTTTATTCCAAGTTCCTTCATCAATTTGAAATAACCATTTAGCTGAGAGGGTACAACTGGATCTATAGAAGAAAAAGAAAAGGTTTTAATAAGATTTATAAAAATCAATAAAAAATCATTATTAAGAATAGGATGAGAAATTGCTTTCATGAAAATTTACTGATTTAATTTCATTACTGATACTTTCCTGATGGAATCTGTTGATTGACAAATGAATATATCCATCTTTCATTGCACAAAACTGCATCAGAACTTGCTAACAGCCTAGTGCGTACTCCATCTTTTTTAGCCATTTTTACTTTTATCTTATAGTTATAATTTTGATGATGGACAATTAACACTCTGAGCTTCAGATTCAACTGCGTGAGTAAGTTAGGACTATTTTATTCACTGATTCATAATTTTTGATACCCTTATTACCTCAGATAATAATACTCTATTTATTAGCTCCTGAATGATGAATTTACAGAAGTTGAGAAGACAATTTGTAGAATAAAGTGAATATCTATAAGTAAATATGTAGTATTTTAAATATAGTTAAATATCCTCTTGATCTTGAATATTGACCTCTTGATCCAATATCTTCTCATTTTTATCAGGCCAACCATTCTTTAATAGAGAATTTCTTTTTTCAGGGTCTTCAATTCTTTGTTTATAACAATCCTATTTTTTTTAGCGTTCTAAAGATATTCTTCGCTGGATTAAACGACTACAGTTCATATCGTATGGTATTGACAATTCTATTTTCTATCCAAAATCTTTCTCTACTTTATCTGAACGTTTAAATGTTGATATTCTTTCTTGTTTTTCATCCTTCCCTATAATCTAAAGAAATCAATATTATGTAAGTCTAAATTTTAACCCATTGATTTGATTCCATCTCTCTTGTTAAATTTGAACATCTTTGAATTTGCCACTGAAGAAGTATTAATAAACGAAACCTGGTCTTGCACAACCCACCCTCTATTATGTTACAAATTTATTTCTATTGTCCTATTCTTAAACAGTATTTTAAATACGTAGATAATATAGATAAAGGTCAATTTTATTAAATTGTAAATTCGTAAGTATAGAATAATTTTAGTATGAATTTCATTTTACATAAAATGATTAAGAAAGTCGACACCTACATAAATAACTACCTTCGCATAACAGTATAATGAGTAAGAAGACATCAACTCGTGACTATAGAGAGAGAGAGTAGACAATGCGAAAATGGATAATCTTTTGACTATAATAGCTCTTATTTACGACATTATACTCTAATACACTGCCTCATTGAGTACACAAATACCTCACCGAAGCCAGCAAGCAATACACCAAATGTCATTTTAAATGGAATCTTTCGATTAACATTTTCATGAATGAAAGAGCAAGTCAATTCAATCACGGCCTACTATAGTCAATAAACAATAGACAGCAAACACCAACCCGAGTGTCTATAATGTATTGCATAAGAAGCATCAAATTAGGCAGAGACATCTATCTATACTCTCTCACTAGAACTAGTAATTATTCCTGAAATGTGGAGCTGCAAACATCGACATACCACAGCTCAGTAACCTACAATTGTATTGTTCTAATATCACACTAAGTATGCAATATGCTACTAAACCACATTATTCTATATTAACCAACACACCCACAGATTAAAGACACAATATTCAGATTCGTTGATAGAATATCGTCAGGAAAATTCGCAAAATGGGTGAGAAAAAAGCCGTAATCAAGAATGCCGACATGGTCGACGAGATGCAAACCGACGCTGTGGAAATGGCCGTCCAAGCGATGGAGAAGTTCAACATCGAAAAGGACATCGCCGCCTACATCAAGAAAGAATTCGACAAAAAGTACAATCCCACTTGGCATTGCATTGTCGGTAGAAATTATGGCAGCTATGTGACCCACGAGACGAAGCACTTTATCTACTTCAATTTGGGTAATGTCGCCATTCTGCTCTTCAAATCTGGATAGAGGGCGATGAATTTCTCTCAAGTAGTGTTGTGATATTATAGAGGCAGACATTATATGATTGTATAATTTGTATATTACTATATAATTCATTATAGCTTCTATTTTCAAATTTATAAATACTATAGATTTTATCAGATAAAAAATATCACTTCTTCAAAATATCATTTGAAAATTATTTTTGCTTGCTTATTTATTATATACCTACCTACTAAAGTATGTAATTCTCAAATTCGACTATTTAAAGTTTTTTAATCTCATGTGATTATCACTACTTAAATATTGAGTAAGTAGTAACAAAAAGTATAACGCTAAAATATCCATTCTAAATGAATATTAAAACACAGCTTCATAATTCAAACTGTTAAGTTAAAAAAATGAATTTTATAATTAAATATAGTTTTCTGGAATAACTTAAGAAAATGATTCATCCGCAGAAGATTGAAAATACAATACTTTGATATTTGACATTTTAAAGATTAGTAAAACCAAAGACTAATCTAATCTGTAGTCGTTAATCTATATCTTTGATTAAAACAAAACAATGTTTATTGCGAATATAATAAAAATAACGTTGCATGAAAGACCAAAACCTCTAAAATTATGAAGATTTTGGTACTTTTTAATGATGATTTTAAGTACACTACTAAAAGTAGAAAAATAAATTCTGGCTAATTACAGAAAAATGAGTTATCACCCAAAAATATAAAACTAAACATAATGAAAAGATAGATTACCTTTTAAGACTTCCAGTAGCATTGAAAGTTAAAAAATCTGCTAGGTCAAAAACATGTCCAACCTCATTTAGAAAGTTTGGAATATTCTAAAATTCACAATCAAACAACGTTTTAATTTCTTCTAACTGAAATTTATCCCCCATTTCAGAAAAAGTTTTCATTTTTTTCATGGAACTAAACTATAAGCAGAGAAAGTGAAAAAAGAAGAAAAAGTGCAGACCATAGATATCAAACGTTTTTTGTTTTTAATGTCTCAATAATAATGTCACAAATAATAAGATTTCTATGGTGCAGAATGCCGATATTTTTTATGTCGACCATTATGGTAAAGAAATTCAAAAGCGAATGATTAAATATTCCTGGCTAATAATTGTTGAACTTATAATAAGTGGAACTGTTTGAAGATATTATCAGTAATATATAATTGAAGATTCTTATTATTGCATGTTATTTCCTTGCTAAATCCTTTGTATGTAACGACCTTATCGTTACTCTTTGACATTGTACAATAGATATATGAGGAGATGCATAGAAATAGGAGTTGTTGTGGCTGTCAAGCAGCCAAAAATAATTCCGATTTCTATGGGAGATGGTCAGTAAAAAGAGTTAGGATAATCAATCCATAGAAATCGAAACTGTAGTCGCTCTGTTGCTCCACAAGACATCAGAAACAAAAGCTGATTTTAAGCAAATTATTAGTTGTAACTTTACACTACTTATAATATCATATAGTAGTTTAAATTCATAATAAAAATAGCAATTTTAAAAAATAATAATAATCAGAAGTTTATTATTAAAATATTAAAAAGACTCCCGAGTTGAAATTTAATAACAAATGAGCCTTTGCATTGTATACATTATATATATTATATGATTGTTTTATTATAGAACCCTCAATACAAACCTTCTTTAGCCAGAGAAGTTTAGGAAGTTCCATCTCAACAGATATATTACCACCAACATAGTGAAGTAATGGATGACCAGTGGAATCAATAAAATCTGCTTCTTCTTTAGCTCTATGATCCATCCACATTACAATGTTCTTTTCAGGATCACCTAATAAATATTGAAATGGATAAACTATAAAGAAAAACATATGTATAAAAGTAAATATGCTTGAAAACTCCCATAGAGTTTGTTTAGAACACCCTTAGAAACTCCCCATACCGGTAATTGTAGGGTTGTTAAGGTGTGGTTATTTCCATAGAATGTGCACCGGAATTTGAAAGCGTATTGATCTCTCTGATATATATAGGTAAACTGATTGAATTCAAATTACTCTCCCAAAAAATTATCCTAAAACTTTTTATTATATTGATTTATATATTTTTTAATAAGTGTAGCTACTATTCTAACATACCTGACTGAGATACTGAAATTGGCTTGCCATCTTTATCTAGAGCTACAAGCGAACAAGTGGCACCAAAGCCTATGCCTGCAACATCTTTTGAAATGATATGATTTGTACTAATCAACTTCTGAAATAACAAAGATACGTGGACATTATGTAGTACGTTTTTAAAAGTTTTCAGCTATGCTTACAATAAAATGATACATTTGATATAATTAAAACAAAAATATGAAGTATATTCCATAAATATGGATTTACTTTAATAATAATTCCAATTGATTTCCAAATATCATCAGAGCATTGTTCATAGATATCAGGACCAGAATTATAGATATGTATTGGACACTTTTCAACAGATATTACTTTGCCATTAGAATTTATCAAAGCTCCTCTAGAACTTTTACTTCCAACATCAATTCCAATAAAATATTTCATCCTAAAATATTTTCATCAAATGACTTTTCATATCAATCGTAGAAATTCTTTAAAATATTCTTTAAGTCAGGAGTTATGTCTCATGAATGGCACACTGTATCATTGTACCTCTTTACAAACAAGGTAAGGGAGTCCACATGGTTTGTGCAAACTACTGAGTGATCAAACATATGAGTCCTGCAATGAATATCTGGCAAAGAGCAATAGATGCTAGGGTCAGAAGCATGGTTGAGATATGTATGAGAACAGCTCAACTAGTGATTGTTTCTGCACTAAGGATCAGACTGAGTCCCTTTCTTTTCACCTGAGTGTTTGACACCATCTCAGCAGAGATAAGAGTAAGCCAGCCATGGGAATTATTATACTTATGCAGATGATGTGGTTCTTATCAAGAAAGGCCCAGACCCACTTTGATCTACGAAGTGGAATATCGGACCATAAATGCTGAGGTGCAAGGGAAGATAAGATTGACAGAAGTGAATTTCCTTAGAAGGATCATGGAAATCTCTCTTTGGGACCATATCAACAACTCGACAATTTTTGGACATGGCAAAATTAACACCAATAGAACATGTGATGCGACAGCAGAGACTATGGTGGTATGGACATGTGATGCAGAGAACAAATACTTTTCCGGCTAGAACAATCTTGGAATAGGAGTTAGTAGGTAAGAAAGAAAAATGGAAGACCAATAAAAACATCTCTAAACCAGATTAGGTCAGATATGAAGGAAGTGGGAGCTTCCATAGAGATGATCCAAGAAAGAGATAAATGGCGAGTAAAGATAAGACCAACCCATCCAAAATGATGGACACGGTTGGAAAGGTAAGTAAATTAGTATGTTTTTGACATTTCCTTAATTTGAAGAATTTAAATAAAAAATTATTTAAATAGACTTTTATATACCGTAAATTCCGGCGTATAAGAAGTATGGGGGTGCTTCTTTCTAAAAACAGTGCAATTTTATATTACTTCTCAAAAAAAAAATGTGTATACCTAACTTATATTTATATTTAGTAGGTAGGTATTATGAAAACAACTGAAATAATACAAGGGGAACCTATAAATTCCGCTCATTCCATGAAATATAACACAATAACATTCAGAGTAGTGAGTACCCTATTAAAATTTTTGGTTCCCGATTTTGGTTTTGAAAAAACTTTGAAATTTTATATGTTTGGCGTATAAGACGCACCCCCCAATTTTGACTTCAAAATATTGGCTTAAAAGTGCATCTTATACGCCAGAATTTATGGTAGTAAAATATCATTTGTTTTGGTTATAATATTTTTAGATTATTCTCAAAACAAATAAATATTTCTTTTATGGTTAATATTTATAAGCTTTTGAAAAACTATTTTTTATTTTGAAAAATGATTGGGATTTATGTTTAAGCATATGGTTTATTTAGTAATGAATACCCAGTACCCTCCCTCTGCTCTATACAATACAATAATACCTTTGGATTTGTATTGAAAATCATATCATGTCAAAGTTAAGAAATAAAAACAAGTATTTAATAATGAATTAGTATATTGATATTCCAAGATTTAAACAGTACTGTATATGTATATATAATATATTGACCACAAACATTTAAAAAAAATTAATTTTACTACCTTCCGATTATTTGAAATAAATTCTGTCTTATAGTTTAAACAAATAAATTGGTATTATGCAGACACTGTTTAATTTTATATAGATATTTTATTTAGATTTTATATTATTCGTAAGAATTAAAAAAATACTTCGTTAAAATGATTGAAATTGTTTTTCCTTTTCAAAATAATATCTAACCTGGTACATTTGTAATTTAAGGATATAGCTTGGCTGGATAATTTCTGTATGAACAGATGTAAAATATTTTTTGTGCAGTAATTTAGCAGGTATCAACTAACTTACACAAGTTTTTTATTTTATATTTAAAGCACACTATGGATTCACTATATGTATTTTAAATAGATATATATTGAGATTCTATGATCTTATGCTAAAAGAACATTTTTATAAATTAAAGAATGACATATTTTGATGTAAACATATGAAGTTTATTTTTGTATATCAAATATATATGTTAATTATACAGTGGTAGATCCCATATTTTGATTAAAAGGAATTCAATCAAACATCCAGATTTCTAACTAAATTTCATGTTCTGCTCCAATTCCAAAGATGCTCCACAACACAGCCTTCATGGCACATGTGATTAAAAGGTGAACAATTATGTGCCATAGATCTTTGGTATGGCATGACATGGAATTCACTAAGGAGGGGCCTAGTATAATTTTTTCATAGCTTGTCATTCATTTACCCTAAAAAAATCAGTTAAGTATCTAGGCAAGTTATGCAGCTGAATATATATAACTTATACACTATACCAAACAGTCATTTTTTCTTTGCAGTATAGGTGTGAATATATTCTTAATACATTAGACATCTAACTATAAACAAATATAGAATAAATTTAGTAGAGAACTTATGAATCACCAACCAGCCAAAAAACAACAAAATGGGCGACATACATTTAAGGTATAATCTAAGTATCTAACTTCTTATTCTAACAATTCAAATGACAAAACATTTTCTGATCCATGTCTGATACTTAACATAACACAATTACATCAAGCTTTCATTTAAACTTAATTGAACTAGAAATTAAATAAAATTGTAGCAATATTATTTCTCTTTCTTGGTTGAAATGTTTAAGTATTATTAAGAATCTTTTAAAAACTTATCTTAAATACTGTTCACTAAGTCCAAACCCAGTGGACATCTAAATGGATTAAAAACTAGGGTTTCCACTACATATTTCAACTATTAATGTATGCTTATGCAAGTATTACTCAATAAAATTTGTGTAAATGCTCCTTCCTTTAATCAAATTAAAATACAACTGATATAATGAATTTTAATAATCCAATGCAAATAGTCTCAGCATTTAGTCTCATCTCTTAGTTGGAAATGTATCATAGTTGTAATAATAAACTTTGATATTGATATTTTATAGCTACATGAAAATGTTATTTAAAAATCAGTTTCTGGTAAATGTAAAACTATGGAATAGCCACATAGATCTATCATTTCTTCACCATTTAATTAAGGAATGAATTATTTATATTTTAAAAATGCTAGTGAAAATGATTTTATATATTACCTTATTTTTTGTCGTACATATGTTAAGAAATTTATGACAATGATTATCATTTTCTAGGTAATATTGAGAGGCTAAAATTAAGCCATGTATTTAGAATATGAATGATTGCATTTTGTTGTTATTGTTTTTAATTTTAGATCCCAGCAGCATTTAAAATGCAAGGCTTTAATCCCTCTGTCCATCAATCAGAGCAAAGCATAATTAATTCTGTCAGAGAAATGCAGGAACAACATTCACAGCGTCTGATGTAAAGATCATCTACCAATTATAAATTTCAATTAATACCTAACTGAGACCTATTTAGGCTTTCTTTCTTTTTTCTTAAATTATGCAATTTAGATGATTACATAATTATTATTTATTTTACTTTCAGGCATTCTAGTAATCGAATTAGTCCAATTAATTTGAAAACAGATTTAGGAGTGTCAGTTGGTCCCTCCTCTTCAGATGGTGCTCCTTCATCTGGCCAAATATCTCCACAGTCCTACTTCAGTTCGGGACAACATGACAGACAGCAGAAGCATGCTTCCGGTGGCTATTCAAAACCATCTAGTTCAACAAGAAAAAGTCCAACAAATGCTAGAAATAGTTTAAAATGTCCCTATTGTAATAAGGTATTTATTCTAATACATTTATACAATATTGTATTATATGATACATAGTATATAAATATTCAATTCCAGCTCATATTTCTTCATGCATTAAACATTTCATCCAATAACATAATTATTTTCGTTATCAAAGGGTTATAGTTTTCAGAAGTTCAAGTTGATATCATGTTTGTGTCTTATCTAATTCAACTTATTTTGGGGGATTTTGTTTGTTTGATTGTCTTGTTGACAACTTTAAAGTCTCTTTGTCACTCGAACATTTCGTTGTAAGCTTACTACATAATAATATAGTAGATATGTAGATCACCTTTAAGTTTATCTACCGAATTTATCGCGTGAAGATTGAATCTCAATCAGATTAAAGGTTGGTTTTTTTAAAGAAAAAATATTGTTAGGCCTGATATAATCTTATCTATCTTTACAGCCTTACGCAATTGAGTTTATCTGTTGTATTCTTCATCCAGGGTGATCAACTTCTCCGATATAATTGTGATATAACTAACTCAGAACAAATATTAAATTTTAGTTTAGCTGGACTGTCATTTTCATTACGATGTCTGTCTCACAAGCACTCTTCCTCTAACTTCTCTCTCTCTCTCTCTTTTGCTTCACAGAAGACATTTAACAATTTGCCCATTGTTGTTTAATAAAATAAAATTAGTTCTATAACGTTCAACATTGGTTATAGAAATGCCGTTTAAACCTTGGGGAAAATTTGATTTAATTTCCTCGGATGATTTTAATTCGTCACTTAATATCCGGATTATCGACTTTCTTGACCTCAGCTTCAATCTGCGTGGACTAATCTTCTTTCTTTCAGTACCTGCCAAATTATTAGAAAAAATATTCTTTATTTATATTTTAAAAGTTTAAAATTGAAATTTTTATATCCAAGACAATACGGGTTGAATGGGGTAGTTCCAAGATTATACTTCTGATCAATTAATTGTTATAATTCTGTTACCAGGTGTTCAGTAATTCGAGTGCAATAGCCAAGCATAAGCTCACTCACAGCGATGAAAGAAAGTACGTCTGCAATATCTGCAACAAAGCATTCAAACGACAAGATCATTTGTAAGTATTGACTCTCTCAAT
>JAYMFX010005454.1:0-16325 GCA_036784945.1 Monocelis spectator
TAAACATTCTTGTTAGAAGAATGTTTAGATAATCCTGCTAGACATTATTATGAATTTTATATCATTAAAAAGCGCTCCTTGTATACTTTGATTTAGTAAAAGAATTATTAAAATGCGATATTGAGTTTCGTCGCTATGATATCTTGAACTTCACCAATTTATAATGGTGGAGATAGGATTTTCTGATTATTGGTAGGAACAAATCGATATCCAAATATCTACTAGCAAGAGTCGTTACTCTCTATGGACACTCACTCTATGATCATGACATAGTATCTACTCAGTTAAGTCTATCTATGACATCATGACAGCATAGTATCTACTCGGAGAGAGTTTATCTATGACATCACAGTATCTCTCAATGAGAGACTTAAATAAAAATTTAGACTGCGTTTACATATCAAACAGATAAAATTGTTTTAAACCGAATATTCTTTCTTATTAGAGGCTACACCATATCATTTCTCTGCATCTATAAACCTATGTATGTCTATGTAAGGTGTGGTTATTTCATTCAGTTAAAGTTTCTACTTAAGAAAGACCATATATGGTCATTCACAACAAAATGCTTACAATAGCCGATACAGCTAATTATTTTTACTATTAATAGCTCTAAAAGTAACGCTCGTCCTTAATGTAATATTTTTGGTTATTTTAAGTTTATGGGGAAACAAAATGTCTAATTTAGGGTTCCTGAGTTAATTATTATACTTATCAAGTTTTGAATGAAGAAGAATGTTTTATAAAAAATAACATATAGTATTTTAAAATACAATATCATAATTATGTACAAATCCAATAAGCTCAAGAATGTTTAAATAAACAAGTAATATACTTGAATAAAAAATAGAGATAAAGGCTACAGTCAACCGTAGACCATAACGAATGAACTATATAATATATCATGAGAGAGATCTACATAAAATGCTTTTTTTGATTGATATAATAACATTTTAATACAACAAGGCTTAATTATGAAAATGCACATCAGGCAATGTGTAGAATAGGCAGTTATTATCAACAATATAATAGAATGTGTTAGGAATGAGATTTATAAACAACAGTGAATCATCACAAACAATTGTTTATTCAGATTGTGGAGGGGATATCGAAGAGGCGCGACTGGATTTCCTTGACTTGGGGTAGTGCCTCTTACCATAGATATTCTGGGAAACTGCAGAGCTCACAGTGGCCATTGCCTGCAATTACAAAAGACAATCTCTATTTAATTTAGGGCTAGAGAGAATTCCTCATAGAGAGACAATCAAATTATAGATCATGACGTCAATAGGGTTAACTTAAAAAATATGACATAGAGTTAAAATGTATAGAAATTTCTTTCTTACCTTATCGACTAGTAGATCATTCCAAATGGGTACAAGACAATCAGAAGAGCGGCAGTTTCCGCACGGTTTGTTGTACGTTTTGTAGCACAACTGACCGGCTTTTTTGCTCCAATTGAAACAATACCAGAAATTGATCTTGGATTTTTCATTCTGAACTTCGACACCACATTGCTAAAGTATCAATCAATAATTATATACATGATATAAATAGTCTAATTATCAATCTTGCATGCAATAATATTAGACAAAATCCATCATGATGCATCATGGAAATCTTCTTACCTTACAAATGTGATGTACCGGAGCTTCATATTGATGGATCATCCAACGAGATCGGTCCGCAGGAGGTGATCGCACCTCATTCATGTCCCAATTGCTCTGATATCGCTCCCAAAATTGACTAAATTGATGCTTAAAACCAGATTCGAAAGACAAGAAAGACCTAAAAATCCGAAATTTGAGCAAATTAATAAAAAATAACTTTTAAATAACAAATTAAATTGATGGGTTGAGCCCCCTCCCCCCCCCCCCACCCTTTTAAAAATTTGTATTTGATATTATCTATCAATTCAAAATAATTACTTACCTTTGTAAATAATTCATGATGAAACAGATGGATGGAGGAGGCATCTGTGGTAGTACGGGAGCCGGAGGGGACGCATAATAGATGGGAACTTGGACCAATTGGTAATTCATGAATGGGGGCTGTCCAGACACAACCTGATAGGGACTCATTTGATACGCATATTCAGAACTGCGCATCGGAGACCCCATTTGAGATGTTGTAGGGGAGAGATTGGTTTGTACGAATAATGGTCGACTTGAAATGACACCATTTGATGAAGCAGCATAATAGGGAGAGTCCCGAACTGTTTCACAAATTTCTGGAACAATTTTAAGATTCCTGTCACTTGTAAACATCGAATCGCACTGTTGCTCAGCATTGCAGAGTACTTGCTTGCCATTCTCCAAACTGTTCGATCGCAAAAATGTGATGTCAGGCATAGTTTAATTATGTGAATTCAGAGAGAGTAATAGTTAACAATATCAGAGTAGCAGATAAATTAAATTCTGATTGACATTGAGAATTCCTCTGATTATATAGGATGGCTGGCTGACGACTGCGACAGCCAATTGCATCGGTATTGAATCATTTCTAAAAATAGAACTCCGATATTTCGAGAATAATCTGTGGCTGTGCCAGCCAGTTCAACGTCAGCTCAACGTTTTGCACAAAGCATTGTGGCGCTGGTAATTCCACGTGTAGCTCTGATTTAGTTGCATTATGCCGCGAAAATATCTCTCCTTATTTAATGATGCAATTATTTAAAGAATACAAAACAATAAAATTACTCGATGGCTAAACCTACATCAAAGTTTACTCAAGCTTTAAAAAATCCTATTATATCATAAACAAAAAGATAAAAAAAATATTAATAAATTATGGATAATTTTTAAAACTTCTCGCAAGATAATAATAATAAGTTACATAATAGGTAGATATTAAAACATCATTTCATTACAGAATAAACTAATTAACATAAAAGTAAATAAAAAGTGAATTATAAATAAAATAGTTAATCCCGGGGGCTTTAACAGCTTTCGCAAATAAGGTGAATTTGAATCAATTATGGATTTTGAATACCTACTCATAATTCATGATTCCTCCATATTTATATTTTTTAAAAACTGCAATTTGTAAGAATAATTAAAATATTAAGCATGCAAAAGTTACATTTGTACGTTCGAATGTGTCGTTCTTTAATTTATGAATTGGCCGCCCTAAGAGGGCTACTGCGTGTCTTACCACTTTGAGATATCGCCATGAAATTTTAGTATTATATGGGCAGAGGAATAGAAAGCCAAAGTTTGGCTCCTGCGCGTGCTATCGAATTTGTAGATTAAAAGTTTTGGCTTGTAGAAAGTATAGAATAGAGAAAATTAAATAGTTTTGGACATTTTTCGGGCATTGTGTCCGACTCCTAATGGTTAGAAGCATGAAACTTTAGGGATAGTAGAGATTAAGTTTGTCTCATGCGTATAATCGGTCGTGTTTTGGCTCCTGCTGTAAGTAATATAGTAAAAAATCACTATTTTTGGCCACTTTCAGATATGGTCATGAAGTTTTAGTATTACCTGGAGAGAGGTCGGAATATAGAAAGCTTAAGTTTGGCTCCTGCGTGTAATCGGTCTTGTTTAGAAAATGTTTTGGCGTATTTTAGCATTGACAAAGATTTATATATATGCCCCGAAAGTTATATAATAATGACGTCATTATCTTTGTTATTGCATGAGATTTCCTTCGTAAATTAGTGAAGACTATTAATTAATTAGATATTAGGTATCTACCACAGGGCAGTCAAATTCAAATGCGTCTATAGGAAAATTAATCGAATCCCAATACTTATAGGTAACAGCATAGGACCATCGATCTTTAAAAATAACAACAGCATTTTGTGAACATTTTAATAGTAATTTATTTAAAATATAATAAAAGTATCATGAAATAAATAAACTATGAATTGTACAACATATAAATGAAATAGCTACGCAATATTATGTTTCAAAACGAACAAGAAATTGTAGCAGCATGACAACTGAATCTTATTTACATATGGAGAGACCACAGTATTTACACGAATATACACGACTATTTATTACACATCTTTAAATACCTACATAACATATGCACATTCAAGAAGAATTCACAAAGATTGCAAGTCATATAGTCAGCGATTTTGGATAAAAAACAACAACATAAAAACTCAAACAAATATCCATTGTTTTAGTAAACTACACACTCCCATGATTTTAGTTAGAATGGAGGCAACAGAAAAAAACCATAGACATTCTGCTTATACTCTTTAACCTGGTAGTTGGCAGACTGAAAATCTTAAAATAGATCTTTCCTAATTGTTGGGAATTCCCTAGTCAACCAATCACACAGCATTCCAATCAGCATGGTATAGAAATTAGTGAATAGAGTGGAATGCTTGCAACAATTAGGAAAGAACTATTTTTAGATGCCAGCTAAAATATGTTTAATAAACATATTAGAATTTACAGTCATTGCTAACATGAACTTGCGTAATTAAATAATTGTAAACAGTTTATGTAGGCAGAGAGATTATAATAAAGTTTGCGGCCACAATACGATGATAGAGGGTAGATAGACTTTGTAATCATTTCAATGTCTATATCAGGATTCAACTTCCTCCATGTTCAATACGGCTTGAAGGGTTTCATACGTCAATCCATCTTCACCACAGTCAACCTACAATAGATTAGATGAGTGGAACTATAAATACTAACACATATGTCTGATGATTAGAAGGTGAAGGAGGACAAAACACTTTGATCGCATCATTACGTAAATAATAAAATCATTCAAATATAACAACTTATTAAATAACAGAGAAATATGGGCATATGCATGATGACGTAATAGGAGATGGTTGTAGCATTAAGAACTGCACAGTTAAATTTGTGCAAGTACAAGACAAAGTGTTTTTTGACACGCTCATGCAAAAATACATAAACTAGTGGTACAAGGCAGCTACAAATGTACATATGTTATGATTACAGAGCAGACGAAAAGAAAATCCGATCTCTATGAAATAACCGGCTCACGGAATAACAGTTTGTGTAAACAACATTCACACGAAGTTTCAGTCACCGCCTGATTTTAGTCAAGCCCAATTTCCATGGTTGCACACCTCAAGCATCTGTTCACACTGCGCAGTTGTTGACCTATACAAGTCAGTTTGCACACTATTGCATGAGCGTGTAAACCCAGCCCTTTACGAATTCCATATCCATATTCATATCTCTATGGTCCAAATCATTACTTACGTGGAAGCGACTTCCGTCCTGTTTCTCTACAACATAGGCAGTTTCTGACACTTGAGATACAGAAATACCGGGAAATAGAGACTCGATGTCGATATAACCATCTTCACCATCCGCATTTGACTCGGATGCATCATTCGGTTCGTCAATTTCCTGAGTGGTCTCAGCAGTCTCACTATCTTCCGCCAAATCGAGCGAATCATTCAATATCGACATGGGATCGATATCCTAAAATAATACCACAATCGAATCGAATACAAAACAAACAAACTCTTTGAGAATACAAAAATTGAAAATTATCCGAAAGCGGCATTACTTTATCCGCGACTTCTTCTTCGGGAAGTACTGCCCCGGTTACCAGACGACCTTCATCATCCACCAGGTTCACCTGCGCACCGGTAGAGCGGTGGAACAGTTTGCCACTGTCCGCCTCCATCACTAAATCGCACGGCTCATTCTCATCATTCAGCACAAACATGTAGCGCCCACTAGCGATATCTTCTTCAGTGATGGGCGTTGCGTCTTCAGTGATGGGCGACCCACCACCAATCGACTGAATGGAATGAGATAGCGATGCAGAGTAGTGTCAACAGAAAATCAAGGCGGATACAAAGAGTCTCGCAATATTTGCTTTTCTTTACACTTAGCATTTAACTCAATCAATTTTACATCCTCATCAATTTCTTTCTATTTGAAAAAGATTGGATGCGTAGTTATGTACAATAGATAGATCTATAAATAGCTAAAGTCAATTGGAATGCTTTGTTGATATATTTTGTCAAAATTCACTTTTCTAGGTGATTTTGTTTATCTTCTCCCTACGACAATTTCCCATTTCTGGGGTCAGCTCACACATCAGCTTCTTTATGTCCTTCTCAATACCATCCATCCAGCGCATCTCACGCCCTACATTCGTTTGTCCATTTCTCTTCAGGCAGACTATTTCTAATCAGGGAAATACCTGCTTATCTATCCTGGCATCTTAGTGGTTTGACTGAAATTTCAATCTGCTCTCTGAGATACAAATTATCTCTAAAAGACAATATCGATAGACAATTTAAAGAATCCTTTCTACTATGTACATCTAATAATGACATTTCTCTACAACACTTCATCTTGACAATCACCGGAATTATTGCATCCTTTTCATCATTCAGTATGTAATAATGATGATGATGCCGCAAGTATGGGTACGCCACCACCTACTCAAAGCCAAATAGACGCGAGATTGTGAACTCTCGATATGGATATCATACGATATGAGAGACACTGTAGCTCTCTCTCTCTCTCTATGTGTACATGAATCACTAGCAGAACGACACTACTAAATATAGACACAGGCTTTCACTACCAAGAATAGAAATTTCAGAGAATATGCCAGCATACACGCCATGAATCGATAGATAGATAGAATGTAATCATAGTTTGCATGTATTCGCACAGGAAGATGACTAGTCTCTCCGTCAAATGCTAGCGAATCTAGGCACGCAATCATATTATCGACACTGCGTGAAGAAAGAATACAAGCGGACTGAATCCATAAGAATATCCAACCAAAAAAATAAGAAAAGTTCAATTAATTGATTATAGATGGAATTTTCTAAATATTAAAATTTCTTGAAGGAAAGGCCCGTCTCTCTCATTGGAGGGGTAGCGTGTTCGAGCCTCATTAGAGGCAAACAGTTTCCAAATTGTTTGTCAATATACTAAGTGCCCTGGTGTTAAAAGTTCGACACAGTTGTAAGACCTTGCTCTTTATTACGAAGCAAATACTATTTATGATTGCGGAAACAAAATAATCCCTGATTTAGGAATTAGAAAATTCCAATAATGACAGCTACGTATTAGTGAACTAAAAAACGGATATTCCATTTTTAAAAAAACGTGACGTTAATGACGACTAATTCTATTTATTTAGCAATGTTGACTATTTTAGCGTAGCAAGTCATAAATTTATTTTTAGAAAAGTCCCATGAAGACGAAATTTATCTTTTTGAATTGGTGGCTAATCACGAGAATGGATTTCCTAAAAATAATATTCCTCGTGAAACTAACGCACATAACAATGATGCAACTATTAATAGGAAAGTATTAATCACTAAACTCTGAAAGCATATTGTGCAAATATTTCACACAAATAAACCATTTTATCTAAAATCATAATATTACTCACAAGTAGTAAGATTCGATTATGTAAAATTTACAATATACAGTAAAATGAAAATACACACCCCTTTAGTGGCACTATCAGCTTCCATTTCTTCGGAGGATAAAGGCACATTCTCTTCCGCATTAGAAGGCGCTTCCATTTCGGGAGGTAGTACACTGGGAGGTGGACTTAATAGGCGAGCTTTCATCTCCGCCAGGACGCTCCTATAACGCCTAGGTAGATAAGTTTCTTTCAAATCTTTCGTAGAGCAGGTGTAGCGACCCAGAGGAAGACCGAGAGCTCTCGACTGTTCCTCATTCATGATCTAAAGATAAGCGCACAGTGATTTAACGTCAGCCAAATATATTGATTAGAGAAAGAATTGGACTCACTTTAACAATAACTTTATCGTCATCAACATCAGCTTTCGTTTCATTACTATCAGGGACTGGCTCTTCTTCAACAGGAGGATTCGTTTCTTCAGTGGTCGTAGTATCTTCAGCAGTATCGTCTTGAACTTGTATCGTCGCTTGAGTCTCTGACGCTCCTTCTTCTTTGTTCGATTCTTCAACTGCATCTTCCTCTACTGTATTAGCGGGAGGTATTATATCATCACTCAAAGATTTATCATGCAGAGTTGCAGATTTTTCTGGCGATTGGGATAGAGAGGGAGCGAGTTCCTCACAAATGACATCGTCAAGATCTTTCACATCATCGTCATTACCAGTGTTGATATTTGCAAAAGGAGGCTCCCCATCTTCATCCACCAACGCTACCACGGAATCCACTGCACAATACAAATTAAAGATAAAACATTACATCGGCGGGTGGTTGAGGTGTAGGCAGAGACATAGAATCTATTTATAGATATTTGAATGTATTTATAGATATCTGATTCTATTTATAGATTTTTGAATGTATTTATAGATATCTGATTTTAATTTTAATTCAAAAATGATTACCCGAAGGTTGCTTTTCCGGTTCCTTCAATATCTGCTCTTCTTGTTGGACGAGATGCTCCGATAGGAAGGGTGTGGCTGTCTCAAAGAGATTCATCAACTGTACAATTAGAGAGGGAATGTGAGGCAGAGGAGGATCACCTATCTCGCTGTGGATCAAAATGTGCTCCCATGGAGATACAAGCCTGGCCAACCGAGGCAATGCAAGGTTGAGGAGGTCATCATCACTCGCCTCATTGATAGCCTGTAATGATAATGACACCATGCAGGAGGAGACAATTCTACTCAGATTGTAAACAAGGAAGAGAGCATCAAGAATTAAGCAGTACCTGTTTCAGCCTATCTCTACGCCTTACAGCTTCCATGTAGGCGTCTACTCGAGGAGCGCCATCCACCCGAAGTGTTTTCGGTTGGCCGGGAGTCGTCGTGGTCGCTACCACCGCGTCATGCTTCGCTCTCATGTGACGCACGCAGCCAGCTCGAGTGGCGAATGTTCTTTCACAGTAGTCGCACTCAAAGTCATCGTCGGAATCGGAAATTTTTCTCTCTTTACGCTGTCGCGGGCCAACAACAGGCGGAGTTGGAGGACGTACTTTTCTAGGCGGTGATTTGGTCGAAGCGGCTTTGATGTATTGAGTCCGCTTGCTTTCATCATCACTGTTTCTGGGTGACCAGGACTCATCGGAGCCACGATCATAATCAGAATATCCAATGTCAGAGTCTTCATCTTTATATTCCGTGACAGGTTCTGGTTTAAAACGCTTATAATCTTTCGTCTAAAAGTATAATTCGAATTTTAGACTTTAAACTATGAATTATACGAATACAAAGAGGAATAAAATCTGGTCAATAATTTAATAATTCAATACTCACTAAATGTCTAGGAGGTCTTGTTACTCGCTTGATTTTCCGTTTGTTCCTCATGAGAGGAAAGGGCTGAGCATGTTCCAGAGGCATATCGGGATTGAAGTCCGGATCAGATGGATCTTCTGGTTGATTTCTTCTTCGTCTGGCGTGAGTGACTCGGAAAACAATTCGCTTATTGGTTTGTTTATTATAAATTGCATTGGGCCTACCAGAACTATTGATCAGTGACTTATTAGTAAGCAACTGAAAAGTTAAGTGAATGAACACAGTTGTTAGTTTTTACAGTCATAGATATTGATTTCTATACAATGTTATAAAATGTAATAGAATTACAATTACCTCAATGATCTGTTTTAAATCATCATCGCTAAGATTTTGAGTCGTAACGAATTGATTTCCTTGCTGGATGATTCGAATAGGATTAGTAGTGGATCCCACAGGTTCATCTTGATTAGGAGTCGGCAAGTTTTGATTAATGCGCCGTATTTTGTCATAATCGATTGGTTGATTTAAAGGAATGTTTTGAGCATTCGACAATGAAACATCTCCTATAGCCAAAATATTATCAGACAAAGTCAACAGAAGATTGAAAAAAACAAGAGAATATGAAGCACAACTTACATAATTAGAATTAAAAATATATAAACGAAATAATATTTCCCAAATGATAATAAAATCTGACCAAGTGTGCTCCCAGGAGATTGTAAAGCATCATTTTGAGAAAGGGGATTAGGATCTCGATTTTCTTCATCAGTATCTGGCTGGGTGATTGAAGGAACAACACCATCAGTAGGTAATGATGGAGCGGGTTGGCTTTCTGGCAATAAATCTGTTTGATGACAATCAGGAGTGGCACCGATTTCAGAGTCAACCTCAGTTACTCTCGATTCTTCAATACTAACCATAGTGAATCAGAGATTTTAGATTAGTAGTTAGTTCAAACTTTGTTTACCTAAAAAATGAAATGTATTTTTTAATGAATATGTGAGGGTGATTGAGTGGGCTGAAATAAGTGACATAAGAATGATAAACAATTGCACAACATAGATTAAATTAAATTAATTGGAGTTCTTGATTGAAAAGACAACACACATTGCCCAAAAGCACTAGTACTGTAGGCGTTTTTATATGGCAAGAGTTTTCATTTTTCAATTGAAATTCAATAATTTAATTCAATACTTTCATTGATAAACTTAGAAAGAATTGTACTTATGTTTTTACTTTATTTAGATAGATACACTTGATGATGAAAAAATCTATTATGAGTCTTCTAAAAGCTAAAAAAGGTATACTCAATTTTGTGAAGCAGAATGATTAATTGGTTATTTGAATTGAAAATCTATTCAAGTTAATTCTTTCTTTCTAATTGAGAGGACTTTTATTTAAATAATAGAGAATATACCAAATTAATTTGATTTAATATTAGAAACTGAGAAGAGAAATCAAATATTGAAGTTATTAACCAGCCCAGCCCAAATGCTAACTTATAATGGGTTGGTAATAAGGCTGATGAATTAAATTTTTTGCTAGAATAAAAGTTAATAACTTGTTTGACTCCAATTAACAACTCATTATAAGTTAGCAATTGGAATGGCCAATAAGTGAGTATATATGTAGTTTAGTAAATTTGTATTCATAATAATATATTTAGCTAATTCCTATCTAAAAGTTGGCAACAGGTCTGGTTAATAACTGCTTTTTAACATTGTATATTATCATTTTAGTATAATGAGTTTATATAAAAGTTAATTCTAATTTGTACTAAGTTAGGCTGAATTTAATGAAATGCCTATTGAATAAAGTATGTATTACTTACAAGTTCATTTTTGTTATGCAAAATTTATTGTTCACTGTAAAGATAGTATACTGCAAATAAGATAAACTCAGAGCAATAAACTTTGAAAATCTAATTTCTGTGGTATTACTAATAACTAGATTCCTATTTATTGACCTAATCTATTTACAAATTATTGGTCACAAGTCAACTTGTCAATTGATAAAATTGCAGATTAATAGTTATATATTATTATTCATGTAAATCATAGCAATATTAACATGATCCTGTGACCTGTGCTGCCACATTTCATTTTCTATCAATTTCTCTGGATATATCCGGAGTGTAGCTGTCCCTAAGTAAAGTTATTTTAGCTCATATTGGTGTGTAACAAACTTTATAATTAGAAATCTTAAAGCATTCATGAGCATTACCTATATTAGAATCATAAAATGTAACCCCAATTAATATCAGGTAGCATTTACCTTAATTTAATGCCCTAATGATATTTTTTGCCTGGAGTGCATCCGGAGTGTAAACTCAGAAAAATGAAGCTAGGTCCTGTGGTTCATGTCATATTGCAAATAAAATGAGTCTTATATAAAATCAATAACTGGTTTGAAATATACACTGAATCAAGCAAAATAACTAAATTTTAATCAAAGTCTTAGAATCCATTTTGAAGATAATATTAACTATAAAAATGGTACAAAAGTATCATAGTTGGCTAAACTTTTGATGGAAGCTTATTAAAGCTACTAAAATACAATCCTTTTTATTGCTTTTATTAACATATATCCTTTTTTAGATTCAGTTTATTTGGGTAGATCAGATATTTCTAATAGCCTATTCTTAGTGTCTACAAAAGTTTATATGATTTATATGACATATATTTGAAGTAGTATCCAGCAATTACTTATCGACATAGGTATATACTAATGCCAACCAACCTGGGCTGTCATCAAGAAACTTGTTTTATTTAAATCAAGTAATTTGAAAATATTCTTATTATGCGGTTACTTTTGTGTATAAAAAACTTTAAAACAAAATGAAAATATTAAAATTTCTCCATTCATCGTCATTCAATGCCATCTTGGTGACATCAGACTGGAATAAAATACAGTTTTAAGTATGTTCGACTGAAGTTGTCTTCATTTGTCAATTCTTCAATTGATTCAGCACTACAGTGCACTCGACAGTCTAATAAATTTAGAATTTACAAGTTTGTAAAATGTGCAAAAACGTTTGTTTTATTATTACATCATCACAGTTACTCCATAAACAGTTACTTCAGATCGCCAGAGGAGCTTATCTTCCATTATTGCTTCATCTCTTGGAACTCGTTACCAATTTCTTAAAGGAAAATAAACTGTTTTTCGTTATTGAAATTTAATCTTAAATCTCATTTATTGTCTAGCTAACACCCACATTAATTGTAGGATATTATAATAACAACTGTTGTAATTATAATATCCTTGCTTCCAATTGAACAATTTATATGTAAATTAACCAAATCTAATTGAGATAAGCGGTTTCGTTACGTTCTGACAAACGCAAAGGTAAGATAGGTAAGCCATAAGCTCGATCTATGTTTCTATTGGGCATTTGAAACAGACTTCCGAAAATATCACAAAAATAAGGTTTTTCGGTCGTGGTGAGGTCATAATTATGAGATGCAAGTAACGAAACCAAGAAACTTTAAATCAGTTCAATCGCTGGAGCAGTAATTTGGAAATGAAATCTTTGTGATGAAAGATTATGTGTAGTCAATGTTTGCCTATTCCAAAATCATTTCCAACCAATAGCATTGAATTAAAAGAGAAATTTGAACTCTAATGAAATCCTATAAAAGATCTACAAGGATAAATTAATCAAACATTTATTACATAACCATCTCAATTTTCTAGAATTTCATAAATACATAAAAATGAATTTTTCCAACATCACAAATTCAACTATACAAGTAGCAACAACAGTTGATACACACAAATTAACCATATTTGATACAGCAAGAGCTGCAGTGAATTTCTTTGGAGCTATTATCAACCTTCTATTGCTATTTGTTTTGGTATTTAATAAACCCATTGAATCAATTCTAACTAGTCGTTTGTTTATTATCCAAAGTTGCTTCGATTTTTGGGTTTGCTTCTTATCCAGCATTCATTTAATAGAACAAAGAATGTGGTCCTGGGGAGTGACCTTCATTGATGCGATATTTTGCAACATTTGGCACAATCATGGCTTCATGTGGGCTTCAGTGAACATGAGCGTGCTAAATCTCATGTGCATTGCATTGGATCGATACTGGGCAGTGGTGGTTGGCATCGGTTATGTCGGCTTGGAAAAGAGAAGGTAACCTTTTCTGTTATCATTTTTTATTAATTAACCGTGGCAATATATGCCATCTAAAATTAGAATTTCCAATTTAGGTATTACTTTTTTATCACTTTATTATTGTAGATTACGATATTGTTTTGCTATTTTATTGGGTATCGGGATCCTTTACTTACCACTCCACTTTCTAAACGGCCAGTATTTTGATGGTAAATGTTGGATAAACAAGTTCAAGATTGAAAATGCTGACAATGGTCTGTACTGGCGTGTTTTCGCTGGCATGTATCTGATCATCTGGTACCTGTGTCCCAGTCTTTTCTTTATCATCATCTACTCCCAAGTTGCTTACAAGCTACTTTTTGGATGTGAGTTTATAATATTCATTTACGAATAGATGTGAAGTAAACTATGATTATATAAATTGAAGGACTTATTCTGTTTAATTCTGACTGAGCGTTCGTTATTCCTCATAATGCGTGAGACAACTAAGTTAACATTTATATCAAGTCAAGAATAATTAAGTGTTCGATAGATAGAACTTTGAAAAATCCCTTATCATTTAACAGAGAAGAGTTTAATAAGTTTATGGCATAATTTTAAGGCATAGTATGTTTCAATACATTATAATCCAATGAATTAATATAATTTTCATATTTTCAGTGAAAAACAATGCCTGCGATGAAACAACTAAGAAGATCAAGCGGTTCACAATATCTGTCATCATAATCACCATCACTTTCATTTCCACCATGTCGGTTGACTCGTTTCGCTTCTTCCTCCAACAGATGAATGTATTCGATTCGTCAACTAATCTGGTAATAAAAGATTTCAGCATGTTCCTGGCAGCGGTTAATAGTTCTGCTAACCCGGTCATCTTATTCGTCACAATGAAACCGATTAGAGATCATCTTTACAGTCTGGCACGAAGAGCTGTTTGCTTTTGGAAGACACCATCAGCTGTTCACAACTTGGAATCGATCAGTTAAATAATTCTTCTTATAGCAACATGAAACAACTTTCTTTAGAATACTAGAGTAGATTAGTATAGATAATATGCATATAGTAAGTAGTATAGATGATTTGATTGATAACACTATTTTATGCTTTTATTAAACATAATTTGACCTTAATAATTAAAATCGATAAAAATGTTTTTATTTTTATTTCTGTCTGTCATTCATGTCAATAAAATCCAAATAGGAGATTGCATAATATTGTAACGCAAAAATATAGAAATACTGAAACAAGTTCAACTTGTTTCCGGGATGTGAGCATTATTGATGTTATCGTAACAGTCTTACTATAATGTCCTCAGTACCGTAAAAATAGAACTGCAGTTGACGGCCACAAGCTTCTCTATTGATATTTCAAGATTTATTGTATTGGTTTCTGAAAGACACGAATTATTTTAAAAAAATTGTCGAGCATGGATGCTATTGGTCAATTGAAATCCCAAAATAGTTCTCCTAATTGCCTCTCCTAGTCTCAATTAGCTATAGAGTGTACAAATTAAATAATATTCTGAGATGAGACTATAGTAGCTACAGAGATGACAGAATTTCATAATGCAAAATGATGTAAATGTTTTGTCAAATTATTGTTTCTCGGCGACGACCTTAAAAGCTTGAATTGTTCTTTCAGCAATGTATAAGAAGACAAAACAAAGAGCGCAGTTTCTAAATTATTAAAATAAGATTATGCGTCAGGACGAGTGATGTCAAATTGAAGTTTCATAATGACAGAGATAGGAAATTCTGTACATACTCTGTTGGCAAAGATCCAACAACGTGCGTTTCCGTATTTTAGTTAGTATATTTAGTAAACACACTTAGTATTAACTCTATGACCTATAACTTTTACTGTAAGAAAAAATACTACTAATAATAATAATAAAAGACCTTTATTAGCCATAACCTTTTGAATTAGAGGGTACATACATTCATTCTCTATAGACGAAGGACGACCGTTTGAATAGTTCTGTTCTGGGTTTGTCGATGTTGCGTTGAGATTCGCTTCTACGAGAGTTCGTTGTTCGTCTGGCCCTGATGTGGATATCTTTTAGTGCTAATGGTTATGTCATTGTCTCTAGCTGAACCATATAAATAGATAATATATAGTACCTCACTATAAGTATTTATTTCTATGAGCTGAACACAAGGCCGTGTAACCATACGTAATTGTCGGTGGAGACTGAATAGTAGAAATAGCGTAGTTCTTCAGCGTTGTAGCTTTTATACTTTAGTTGTTTGAGGAGGTATAAATATATAGCTTGCTGTTTATAGGAAAGGTTTTCGTCTATGTAGAGACTAATAGAACTTTAGCTGACGATGTTCGTTGGATTTTTGACTTGTTTATAACGATTTCCATTGTTTTCTTAACATTTAGTTTCAAAAGTATATCTATGGAAATATGTATTCAGAGTTGAATTTATGACTGACCAAAATGAAACTATCGAATGTATGTTACAGTTATACTATAAAGAGAAAATAAGGTTAACGTTTTTCACTTAATAAAAAACATTAAAACCATCAATCAAACCGTCTTATTGTAATATACGAATATAGGGTAGGTACATTGAGAAAAAGGCTATCTCTGTGACTTGCTGACTGGTATTCAAGACAAGTAATGAGCCTTATTGACACAAATTGAAATAGGTAGGTTATATGTATAATAAAAAATAAAACAATTCAACCAGCATATTAAAAATTTAAAAAGACAATCAAAACGAAACTGATTTTGTTAATTGTTATTCTTCCAACTTCCAACAATGTATCAGCCTTTTCGACTCTAAATTTTGTTTTATTGCACCAGTTTATTAATCTATGGCGCTCGTTTTTCATTCAAAAATTAAATACCCAGTTTGTTTTACTTTTGTCTTATATAGCCTTGGTTTGCAATAATATGATTTTTGGGTTTGCATGCAGTAATAGTTTACTCTCTGGTAATAAATATTTTTTATTTTTTACCGTGCAATAGGACTGTTAAGTGACCCTCTAATTCTATGGAAAATGACTTCCCTTGGATATGAAGAGCATACAGAGATTATG
>JAYMFX010005565.1:0-25397 GCA_036784945.1 Monocelis spectator
TGTCTAATGTATGTAGAATACAAATGTAAAACTTACGAGTAAATGATTGGAGAGTCATCCAAATACGCATAGAGACCTTCTTTATTCAAATCATTAGCACCTATCCACCACCCAAAACCACTGATATTATTGGCAATTTGAAACATCCAATTCTAATCAAAAAATTTAATAAGAAGAGCATAGACATAATATGAAATGATTCTGACTTTTTTCTATGAAAATCTCTTAAATTGTTCATAGACAATCCCAAATAAATCAGAGAATATTGTAAATTTAATTACTGACACTCTATATCTAGTTGTTTAGAATGAAACAATTAGGTCAACTAATAGTCAGTTCAAATGATAAACAGGTCAACTAATAGTCAGTTCAAATGATATGATAAACAGGTCAACTAATAGTCAGTTCAAATGATATGATAAACAGGTCAACTAATAATCAGTTCAAATGATAATCAGGTCAATTAATAATCAGTCCAAGGGATAATTAGGTCAATTAATAATCAGTCTAAGGGATAATCAGGTCAATTAATAATCAGTCCAAGGGATAATTGGGTCAATTAATAATCAGTCTAAGGGATAATCAGGTCAAATAATAGTCAGTTCAAATGGTAATCAGGTCAACTTATAATCAGTTCAAATGATAATCAGGTCAATTAATAATCAGTTCAAATGATAATCAGGTCAATTAATAATCAATTCAAATGATAATTAGGTCAAATGATAATCAGTTCAAATGATAATCAGGTCAATTAATAATCAGTTCAAATGATAATCAGGTCAACTAATAATCAGTTCAAATGATAATCAGGTCAATTAATAATCAGTCCAAGGGATAATTAGGTCAATTAATAATCAGTCTAAGGGATAATCAGGTCAAATAATAGTCAGTTCAAATGGTAATCAGGTCAACTTATAATCAGTTCAAATGATAATCAGGTCAATTAATAATCAATTCAAATGATAATTAGGTCAAATGATAATCATTTCAAATAATAATCAGGTCAATTAATAATCAGTTCAAATAATAATCAGGTCAAATGATAATCAGGTCAATTAATAATCAGTTCAACTTATAATCAGGTCAATTAATAATCAATTCAAATGATAATCAGGTCAACTTATAATCAGTTCAACTTATAATCAGGTCAATTAATAATCAATTCAAATGATAATTAGGTCAAATGATAATCATTTCAAATAATAATCAGGTCAATTAATAATCAGTTCAAATAATAATCAGGTCAAATGATAATCAGGTCAATTAATAATCAGTTCAACTTATAATCAGGTCAATTAATAATCAATTCAAATGATAATCAGGTCAACTTATAATCAGTTCAACTTATAATCAGGTCAATTAATAATCAATTCAAATGATAATTAGGTCAAATGATAATCATTTCAAATAATAATCACGTCAACTAATAATCAGTTCAAATGATAATCAGGTACACTAATAATCAGTTCAAATGATAATCAGGTCAACTAATAATCAGTTCAAATGATAATCAGGTCAATTAATAATCATTTCAAATGATAATTAGGTCAATTAATAATCAGGTTAAATTACATGAGTGAAAATTCTTCTACAAAAAAAGCTTTAGTAGCAACTTTGAGTTTACAATGTTTCTTAACATTGATGAATAACTAGGACTTATCTAAGTATGTATGTATCTACATATATGATGAAATTCAAAAGTTATTCAGAAAGTTATTTTATTTCTTAAATTACATGATGCTCTTCATCGTAAACCTTGGTCAGTGACATCCCCAAATTGGAACAGAATTCCACAGCCTTATTGAAAGATAGAGGCACGTTCACAAACAGAAAGCCTTTCTCTCGATAAGAATGACATTTAGCCTCTAAAAGTGGAAAACAATTTATTCGTTGAAAGTTAATTATTCTTTAAATCTGAGTGTTATTTAATTGTCATTCATGTAAAACAATTATTCATTAATAAAATCCAACATTTACAAACATTATTATTGGTAGGTATAACTTACTGTATTCGCACTGCTTCCCAAAATATTCAGAACCACATCTTGCATAAAAAAATATTTAAAAAATCACTTTTATTCAAAGTCTAAGGTAACAATAGAAAAGCCAAATACAAAATCTGGATATCGCATTTTTTTTTAATCAATCGGGTATTTGACCAATGTTGACATTAAGATGTCGTTGGGGATGAGACCAAACGATGATTGGCCAAAGAGTCGTGGAACATGTTCAATCTCCCCAACCAAGTGCAATCAAATAGTCCTAAAGCACATCCTTGTGTAAACCCCCAGATTATAGTTGTAATCTCTGAGAGTTTGGAAATGTGTCTGCCTGCAGTTATGGAGTTCTATGGAAGGGTTGAATTTCATTTCATTTTAACGATATGCCAATATGAATTTTAAAATACTAAAGATTCCTCACTCGCAATGAACTGAGGAATTATCTTGAGGTGTACATTGGATAGCATATGGAGAACAACTATCACTTTTACAACCATCTAAAATAGTTGAAATTTCAGAAAAGTATATTATAATAATGTGAATTAAAAGAAATAAATTATTAACAGTGACTTTATTACTTATAGTAGTATATCTTGATTAGTTAAAATGTAAATGAATAAGTTGTGAAATGTTAATATTACAAAATAATATTAGAATCAGTTAAAAGACTGGACATACATTGTATCGGTATTGTTGATTGATTGGAACAGGATGTGTTCACAGATTCGCAGATGAAATGTCTTATCGCTGTACAGTCAAAATCATTCCAAAATCCTTGATTATTGAAGAAGTAAACATTGACACAATGCTCCTTCCCAAGTTGATTATCTGGGTAGGTTGAGAAGCCCCAATTTCTGAAACAGAATGAAGATTAGAGCGACATAAAATGTCCAAAATATTTCATGATTTAAAATCCTGGATGAATGGTTCTCATTGGACAAGTATTATATGTACTCTTACGTGTAAATCATCGGCGATTGGTCTGAATACATAAATTGTCCTTCAGTTTCAAGATCATTGGCCCCAATCCACCAAGCTTGAGTGCTAACTTTCTGCGCCTCGCTGAATAGCCAAGTCTAATAAATATATTTCAAACAATTTATTATTAACTATATAATAGAGTTTTAGTATTCACACAGAAAGCTATATATTATGTTTAGGCTTACATTGTGTTCGAAGTCGTAAACCTTGGTCAGAGTGAATCCCAATGATTTGCAATAAGAGCGAGCATTAAAGAAATCCATCTCTTGATCGACAAATAGGAATCCTTTATTTCCATATTGACCACAATGATCAACTAAAAGAAACAAGTTTTCTAATCACGATAACAACAGCTATCGATAATCACTATTTATCATATCATGGTTTAGAACTTAATCGTCATAGCAGAAACTATCATTATGTAAATTTTAATAGTTGTAATATTAACCTATAAACCTAAATGTACTGCAGCAGACAGAACTCCATGATTAGAACTCTATGATCTTTCCTATTCGTAAACAATGCTATGTATAGTATAGAAATGGATTAGACATCAAAGACATTTACCTTTTCCATGCAGCTGCCCCAAAATTGATATAAAGAAAATGATAAATAACCAATTTGCAGATATTACCATGCTTAGCAAGCTGAGAATAAAAAAAGAATAAACTGATCTTTTGCATCTATCCTACAAACATTATATCATATTCTATTTGACTTATAAAAATTGAGCATTCATTTTCGAAACTATTATTGGAGATTTAAAATTACATAAAATCAAATCCTTTTCACAATTTGAATGACAATTTGAGAGATAGGCTAATTACATACACATATTCTCTAATTATAGTGTAACTCTTTTCTCATTGCTCAGAAGATACATGATTTGTGGGGGTGCAAATCACTAGATTTCTTAACCATTAAAAAATGCGTTTTTTAAATCAAAAGTCAATAGACTGTAAAGCATAGTAAAATTTGCTGACCTTGACATACATACGTATCGTGAGCCAATGATAGAGTATAGAGCTATTATTGATTGTGTTCTAATTCACCTTGGTAATGACAATTATTGATCGCTGACTGCATGAGCGAAATATTGGCCTCTGATTACGGTTTGTTCGACAATTTAATAGGACTGTTAAGTGACCCTATAATTCTATGGAAATAGACTTACCTTGGATACAGAGATTACGTAGTCTAAATTTCCATAGAATTGGAGTGTCACTTAACAGTCCTATTTAAGAGTGGCGCGTGCATTGACATTCCCCTCTCATGATGCAGCGATTTTTTTAGATTGCCACTCTATATTCTGATCTCTATCTCATATTATACGTATACGTCCTAGACAAATCTCTGGTCCTAGAGTATAGCAGACAGGCCATAGAAATCGGATTTATTGTAGTCAACAACAGCAATAGCTCCGATTTCTATGAGAAAGACAGACAGCACGAGCACTGCTTTTTTAAATGATTTTTAATCAGATTTCATTGGTTAAACCACACTAACAAGGGTTACAAGCGGTTGTATGCAGATTCGACTATAAGATTTTTATTGAACTTTTCTACAAATCTCATCTATGGTTCAAGGATTAATCAACCAATGATGTCGAAGTAAAAAGGTCGAGCTTTATTGATTGCTTTATCCCTGTCTGATAATGATGTTACCAACTGAGATTCTGTTGCAAATAAACAAAATGAGTCAAATTATATAGGTAAAATATATAATTCTAATATTCTAATATTCTAATAAAATAATACACTTATCAATGTAAAAAATATTATTCCTATGCTCTCAATGTTTCCTGCTTATGCTCAAATATTTCATTCCAATTTAAGATTGTAAAGGATAGATTCCTGACATTATGCTCAAATAATTTAAGATTGTAAATGTTAAATTAATTCTGACATTATGCTCAAATAATTTAAGATTGTAAATGTTAAATTTCTGACATTATGCTCAAATAATTTAAGATTGTAAATGTTAAATTTCTGAAATTATGCTCAAATAATTTATTAATTATACTTACCTAAATACTAATATTAACTAGTTTTTTTAAATAAAGCCTTATTTATCATTTGTGTATTTAGAAAATTATTTTTAGGAAGATATTATCACATCAGATTTTCTAATTAATTTTATTTAACTCTAGGCTTCCAAAACTAAGATGATGAACTCAGGAAGAAATGGATGATTGCTTGTAGGCGTCTGGCTTTAAAAAAGTTCATTGAATCTTGGAAATCAAGACTGTTTCTCTTCTTTAAATCTTCAGATTTTACTCAATGTGAAAAGCTCAGAACCCTGAATAGAAATGCCATTTCTACAGTTAAGATTAATATTAGGTTAACTTCGTTAAGTATTTACATTATTTTATCAATAGGCCTACATGACAATTAATAATATCAATAATGTTCGCGAATAAAAACTATTTTTTTTCTTATTAAATATACACAATAGTCTGGTTATAACGGAAGTCCTGGATTTAAAAGTATTGAAGTAATATGAAAAGCATTATATATAGAGAAAACAAATAATCTTTCAAATAGATTTTATTTTAAAACTTGTTAATCAGTATTGGAATAGTTAATCAGAATATCAGTTAATCAGTCAAATAAATTTCTACTTCTGAGCAACAATCTAAGATCAATAATCACTGGACGATCTATCCATCACTTTCCATATTCTTTGGCTAACCGCTCAGCTAAAATATATAAATCAATTACTATAACGCTAAATGTAACGAAAATAATGAAATTCGAGTAGTAATAATAGTATTTGATCCATAGAAATCCGACAATGTGACGCGAATTAACATCCCATTTCTATGGTTTCTGCTCGCTTGATGGAAGCTGGAATTGTTAAATGCGACCAAAAGCATAGAGAACATTATAGAATACTAATATAGAAATCGAGGACTCCGTAATTATACGTTAATTCCATAGAGATGTAATCCAGTTATTATGAGTGAATAATAGAGTGACAGTCTAAATGAAACAAATTGTACAGATCAGCACTCTATAGATCACCTTGTATTCCTTATAAATCTATGGTTAATTCACGTAGTCCTGGGTAAAAACGCATATCGCTAAACTACCAATTACAAATTGACGTCACTCCTGAAAGCAAAGACTGATTTTAATAGTTCTTATATTTTTAGAAAGTGCTCCTTTGGTCTTTTCTTACAGTGAAAGAATTATTAAAATCATTCTTTGTGTTCAGGAGTGACGTCAATTTGTAATTTGGTAGTTTTATAATGGCGGAGATAGGAAATTGTGCGCACTGTTAGCAAAAATCCAGCGATATGCGTTTAACTTAAGTGTCTACGGAGTGAACACATGAATGTTAAATGCATATCTATGGTTTTGTTATGCTATGCTATAGTTACCATATTCTCCGTCATAATAAAATCATGAAAATCAATCTGTCGCTTTCTCCTGAACAATTTCTACTCACCTGCTATTCTATTGGCAAATGATCTTGCAGCGTTATAGCGGGATAGAAAGCCCCCATCCAATTCCGCCCTTCTTCTAAAATAAAAACATTACAGCTCAATCCAACCAGGTAAAACGACTTTATTTCTTAATCCCTCGGTTGCTCAACAGATGACTGAAACTAAAACTCAAAACTGAAACTTAAAAGAACTGTTGTCGTTTTCTCTGTGAAGGGTATAATGAGAATACAGCCATCTGATAATAATTATCCGTTTTATCGATCCAAAAGAACCAAAAGAGAGAGTTAGATCAAACCCAAAAAAGAAATAAACAGTTAGCTTAAAAAAGCCAATGAAAAGATTTTAAATTTCTTTTTAATCCATCTTCTAGAAATCAAACAGACTGCAACGCTGAAATATTGTGACGTCAAGACGGATCATTTGATTGGCTCTCAACGAATATAGCCAGTCTCCTGAAATTACCTCAAATGCCTTTGTGATGCCATATTGAACTCACTGTCTATTATTCATGTGAATACTGTCCATCAAATATTTCTCATAATCGTTTCCTGTGTTCCTTTCAAACCTGAAATTATACAATGCCATTCAATCGGATATTCTTAAATTAAAAGTTTGATCAATATCATTTATAACCTTGTAGTGTAAAAAAAGATGAGACTGCAGAATGACTGATTAACGTAATATCTAATTAGATTTAAAAAAAAGTATATAATCAAGAAATTATCGAGTTTAATTTGTTATGCTGTATTTTCTACAAATATAAAACTCTATAATTGAATTCCCTGAAAATATCGATCTGTTTTTCAACAAATCAACCCATCCGTGGGAAATGAATGTTTTCATAAGATAATCTATAACAAAAGTTTTCAATAATAACAATGAAACTCCCTGACAGAAATCAATGCAATTATATGCTCAATTCATGCTATTTTGCCGTTGGCGATTTTATAAATAAAGCTTTTATTATGGTATTAAATATATTATTATTTTTGTTAGATCACAGAGAATCGAATATCAAAAGGAAACTAACTTTTCTGAGGCGATACTGCTGTGAAAGACAAGACATAACAGAATAGTAGCAACAACAAAGATGGCTGTAAATTTCATGCTGATTGTCCCGAATGAAACTTCTGAAATAACATTATCAAAATACAAAATCATCCATCATAAAAAAATCGATTCTATTCTTCTTTTTGAAGTAAAATTAAATTCAATACAAATTAATTCCTTTATAAATCCATCAATGTCTGATATTTTTATTTTTACGCTGTTTTAAATTAAATTGCCCGCTAAAAATTCGGAAATGAAAGTATGCGACTAAAACAATGCAAAATAATTTTGAATATCTATGCGATAATAGATGTTGCCATATTATATTACAGGTATAAGATTATTCTAAAATTTCTATGTATTGCTTCGTTATAAATCTCGGTGCTGATTTAAATGATTTTCAAATTTTTAGAATATTGTTCTCTTCATTAATTACTCAATGGAAGAACAGTCAGTAAAACATCAAACTCATATGTACACCGAAAATACACTCACCGTTTAAAGATTGTATGCGTAAGGTAGTGTATAGTGATGATTACTGCTTATATATATAGGGATTACAGATGTGGTGAATGCAGAATACAATTAGTTTAAATAAATTGAATTAAATCCTTGGGGATTTACCCGATAATTTACAACGAAAATGACCAAGCATAAATTTAAATTGGAATTTACAATAATTTTCTGCATGATTAAAATCCACATATTTAAACAAATAGATTTAATCAAAATGAGATTTCTTAATCACGACGCAATCGAGCAATATGCGACGTAAAACAATTTTCAATTATTCATTAATTCTGTCAGATAAAGAATTTTGTTCCACTATTATTAGATAGTATATTTCCATCCGGATTGAATATTTTAAAAAGAATTATTTTGTTGACGACATTTTTCACTGCGCAAGGCTCTGAAAAGAATTTGTTTATTTATACGCGAGCACTAAAATGTTTTGGAGATAAAAGAGATGAAAAATCTGAATAGGCGGAAGGCCTAAAAGGAGATATTTTAAGTTCTTAGGCCAAATGGACTTCGACAGATGTCTTACCTGGACGGCTTCGAATGGACGGCAAAAACCAGAGAAGTCTTTTCTCAATTAAAATCTACTCTTTTATGAATAGACAAAAAGGTCATTTCGACCCTGCGCTTCCTGTTACGGTTCAGGCAGATGCTTGCTGTTACTAAATGTATCTAGGAATTTAACGAAAAAATCTCATATTAGTGAACTTGAAACTCATCTCATTTAATACTCCCACCGGCTTTCGATGTGGTGTCTTGATACTTCCAGATGGTCGTCCCCTCTAAACTAACCAATGCTGCCCAAGCTTGGTGGGGTTATACAAACGCTGAAGAAAAGACTGCCGAAAAACACGGATGTTACGCATATCTAATTACATATCTATACCAAATTATCAATAGGACTGTTAAGTGACCCTCTAATTCTATGGAAAATGACTTCCATGCAGAGAGCATGCAGAGATTATGTAGTTTCCAAGGGAAGTCTAAATTTCCATAGAATTGGAGGGTCACTTAACAGTCCTATTACTATACTATCTCTATTCTATATGTAGATTCAACAATATGTAGTTTTAATTCTATCTGTTCTATCTGAAAAATATTTGAAATACCCATAGAAACCGGAGCTGTTGTTGACAGCAACAAGCAGCAAAATTAATTCCGATTTCTATGGAAATATCTACCTCGCCAGCAGTAAATACAGCATCTCTATGGTTTAATCATAAACTAGACTAAGATTTCTACCTACCTATTCTATGGATAAAATAGCCACAGAAATTATTTGACAGAATGAATGAATTAATGCTTATAGTCTATAAACCGCTCAATTTATTATAGCCCATGGTTATGCGCATTAAGTTATGAGTATGATTAACTCGTATTTCATGACTGTACTATATGTACCCAGCTTAGCTTTTGTGGTTGTCAAATTATTAAAATTAAACCTATTTCTATTGTCTTTACAAATCCTTTAATTTCGAGATACTACCATTCAAATTTTTGATTTTGAGACCAAAAACTACGATTTACTTTCTTCTTTTATAGAAAGTGTACCTTCGAAATTAAAGCATATCTATAATTAACACGTCTCAATGAAATAATTTATCTATGGTGTCTGCCTAATGTAAACAGACTGAGCCGAAATAGACGGTATATTTGAGGCGCCTGATCCTTTGCCTCGAGTATGTGATGGCACGAGGATACCTTTGGATCGAGGTAGCTTTTTGATACGAACTTGGTTTGCCTCGAGGATTTTTATTTGAAATTTGTGTATTAGGTAGTCAGACACTGGATTAATTTATTATCCAGAAACCAGCTGATTAAACTCACAAAAGAAGCATAATAAATTAGCGCGCAGTGCTTGTTCGCTGCGCCAATAAAAATCCTCGAGGCAAAGCAAGTTCGTACCAAAGAGCCACCCTCGATCCAAAGCTATCCTCATGCCATTAAATCCTCCTGACAAAGCTGCGTCCCCGTATATTTGATAATTTAATTAAGAGTGGCTCGTAATCTAATTGCTATTCAAATAATTATTAAAGTAAAAAAGGAATGATAAATGAAATGTTTATATCATTTATTTATACATATAATTCATACAAATGTATTTACACGAACTATACATATTATTGATGACACTCATATGAATGATAAATGTACATGATTGATGATAGGAGATGATAGCTACTGAAAGACAAAATTCAATACTTTTGTGACATTTTACTATGATATAATAATAGAATAATAGCCACATTAACATGTCGTATCTGAATAATCGATGCCATCATTTCCTGTGCTTCTTTCTAGTGGGCACCATATCTCGACATTGCGGACAATACCATTTGCCTTTGGGTGCCACTGACAGACCGACACACCCATAGTGGAACCACTCGATGTTGCACGACTCGTTATCGCAGGCGACCATCTCACCGTGACTCAAATCATTGCACAGACAATACCGCTTGGTGTCTTCCTGGCCTAATGTCCACGGTTCTGTAGCGGCAGCATCTACCGCCTCCACTAACGACTGCTCTCCACCTCGTGATCCAGTGGAAGCCGTGTCCAGTAGATTTGTCTGATCAAGATAATCGATGCTGGGGGAAGGTGACGGGGCACTATCTGTCGATACCTTGCATCTGCGGATCCCAATTATACAGATGAATGTGTTTACTATTCATTGATATGAATATCGTTAAAATAATGATTGCTCTGATTACGAGAGAAACGATTGATTACATTTTGTGGCTTTGTTTTATTAATGGCAACATGGTGTGAGTTGACTCAGACTCAGTTGATCCATGATTTGTTTCTCTGGATGTCAGAGAATCCCCGAGTAGTAATGCTAACCACCGCACTGGCGCAGTGTGTGGGCGGGTACCAGGACCCCCTCCCCGATAATGTGAAAAACGTCAGTAAACCGCCGGGATAAAACAAATTCTCTATTTCTTCCATGGAAAACTTTCTTGGTTGCTAGAACTATCCTATAATAATTTTTCTATACTAAAAGAGTGCTCCTATTTAAAGTCCATTTCTAGTTTTTTGTCCTTAGGTGCAATTTAAAGGCAGTTAGATCTTTTACTGTTGTTATATTTACCATAGCCACCAAGAATAGTCACAGATTTTAAAAGTATTTTGTTCCATAAGTATAAATAAGTACATATATTTATTCTTTTAAAACTTACCTTTTGCGCAGAGGTTCCCCAGAAACTTGAGCGGGATGTTTAAAACTTCTTCTACTAAATGTGGACGAATTGGAGAGATCTATATAAAAACAAAAACAAGACACACAATAATATTCGAGATCCTGTCTGAAATTCTTACTGGTCAACATTTAGGTTTCTTACTGGCGGGAGGAGGATAGATGTGCTGCTTGTCAGCGGATCCTGGTGAGTCCGCGTGTCCCAGAGAGGTCATCATAGTGTCGACTCCCACATAGCTGTCCTGATGAGCTATGGACACTGGATTCACACTGCCTAGCATGGCATTCTGCGAGGAGAGGCTACTGCCAGAGTTGATGCCGCGAGATGCTCCAACACGTCGGTGAGCGCCACGCATCTGACGGGAGCGTTTACCTGCAATGCATAGAAATTCGATTGATGAACTCTAAACGAGAGCAGTTATCTGCATAGAAATTCGATTGATGAACTCTAATCGAGAGCAGTTACCTGTGCATAGAAATTCGATTGATGAACTCTAATCTTTATCTTTATTTTACGGCGACCAATCAATTTCACACCTTTATTTAATATTAGACATTTATTGATCAACCGTAATGCCTCCCTCTGTTTCATCTTCTATCATAATATCCTTATGATATCCTTATCAGTCCTTAACAACAATCATGAACAAACATTCGATAACATTGCTGTGACATCTACCATCTACCAAATAAATGCATCAATGTTAGTTAAACTTACGATCGAAACGATTTTGAGAGGAATTGGCAACATTCTCTGAGTCGAAGACACCTTAAATAAATGGAAAAAACGAAAATTCAATAAAACATCATTTAACAATACAATACTCTGGAAATTTAGAGCAATGACTCTATAGAGTAGAGTTTAGCTAACGACGGTTTAATTGAAATGATATTTAAGCAATACAAAACTTATCCAACCTTACTTTTTTCTATTTCTTCTGTAATGCCCGCATTATCCGCTTCTAATTCGAGCTTAAATTTTGATAATTCAGAGTCGAGTTTTCGCATCATTCGTTCATACTGAAAGAATATTTAGATTAAAGATTCAATCAAAAACAGCACTGCAGTCTAGGATTGAAAACTCATCAAATTAATATTAAACTGTCTCAATGCTATTGTTAAAAACGAATAAATGAAAATGTCTTCATACTGTGTCAAACAGTTGTTGGGCAATCTCTTTTTTTTCCTTACTATATGATAGAGCCTTTTCGAATTCCTAAAAGATAAAAATGATTCAAAAATAGTTTTTTGAACAATCAGAAATTCTCACAAATGTGTAAAACCAGAATTTTACAAATTTACATTTATGTAAAATATTACTATGTACGAGTATGTGAAACCGATCAAATATATTGTTCAACCTTTTAAAATTTAATTTAACAAATCTATTACTAGATACTAGACATCATATTATTAATCAACATTGCTAGGATCAAAAGAAACCTACATCCAATAATCGCTGGAACTCCTTGTCTCTACTGAGACCACTCAAATTATTCAAGCGACACTTCTGAAGAAAAGTTTCTGTCATACAATCTAGCGGCTCTAACACATCTGAAACCATAATGAATATTATTTCAATCAATAATCACAATATTCAAATTGAATTGTATTAGCATGAATATATTATACTCTTCTCTCGTGAGAGTAGAAATTTTGTTCTGGTTGAAACTTATTGGTCAAATGTCAGACTCAAAACGAGGCATAACTTTTGGGTAGAAGTTACATGCATGGCTTATATCTGTTAGGCTATTTTTTGTTAAATGTATACAATTGGGTTTGAATTTGAAATAGCATGACTGACATTCAAGATTTTATTTGCTTTATAATTACATTGTACAGATATATTTGAACTTACTCTGTGTTTGTAAATCCAGCTGCCTCATGGTTGTAAAACTGTCTTTCCATTCGTTTGGTAGATTTTCTATTGCTAATTAAAAATGAACAAATATACATTGAATAAAACAGTCCCTTGTATAATGATAAATGACATTCCTTCTCTAATTGTCACAATTTGATAAAGAAGATCTTGTTTTTTGATGGATTATAGTTAGAAAGTAATCATTCCTAATTTTTCAGGAAATGGGACTAAGTGGTGATCTTTTAATCATTGTGCTCAAATGCACAGTGCCTGCAGAGACAATATTGTAGTTAGTGAAAACCATTTTGTCACTAACTACAATATTTCTATGAATGTGCCTTTGACTTGACTATACAGATGCATATATATTGATCCAATTTTGCCACATTAATTGTCTTTGATCTATTAGAACTGGAATAAACTTGTGATATAAAAACAATCCCCCAAAACCATAAACAACCTAAATGGTTGCTGAACCTTCATATAAATCCTCATCAGCTTGCTGAAATGACTGCCGGCAATTAAATAGCAATGACTTCCATAATTCCACTTGTTTTGTTAATTCCACAAAATACTGCAGATTACCAATGATAAAACAATCCATGTTCATTAATATCATATGCATGCATAAGGCATAGATGTCCTTGATGCTTTACAATTTCCATTTTACAAAGAGCAATTTTTCCTTATGCCAATTTAATGATGTAATTTATTTTGGGTTAATCAATACAGAAAATGAAGGCATCAGTAATGAAGCATTACAGTTGACTGGTAACCTTATCCATGATATATGTGTTTGTTGAGTTAGAGACTGTTTTTCTTGGAGGACTTTGTACTGATGGTATTCCAAAAATTGCAGTTGGGTGAATTCAAATACTTCTATTGCAAGTATACTTGTGGAGCCTGGCATGAAGCACCCAAGCTTCATTTTTCTAGAGTTTATACTCCAGCGGATATACTCCAGGCCAAAAATATCATATGGGCATTAAATTAAGGTATATGCTACCTAATATTAATTGGACTTACATTTTATGATTTAAAATGAAATGTGGGGAAGCACCCATCATCCAACATCATATTTCACTTGGTTCAATGATCCTCACAAAACAATGAGCTACTTAGAATGACACAATCAACTTCCTTAAAGGCTGTGGGCATTAAATAGTGAATCATTCTTAAAATTTTGGTAGCCAACAGACTGATGTTCATATTCAAAGAATTGAAAGCTTAACTAGAACCATGCAAAGAAAAACTTAAGAGACTGAATGAATGGACATGGACCTAGATAACAATTATTTGCCTCATATTTAAATAAATTTGAATGTTAGTAGCAGACTGACTCATTCCCTTCTATTGGTGGTCTATGTTTTCAGAAGATCTTGTGTATTATTTCTGAACAGTATTTCTTGAATATGATATCAAAATAACCATATTTTAAAAAAGGGTTATAGCAAAACCTATGAACAGGGATAAGTATGTAGATTATTACAAAATATTTTGGAAGCAACTAACTAATATCTTCAAAAAGTACTAGTCTTGTGAGGAATTGAAAAATATCTCAGAGAATTTTCAAAAAAAGTATTACTTTTCAATGCTGTAAGGATAATGTTTTTTCTACAAGACTAAAAGGTAAGATTTATATTAAAATAATCTCACACTATTTCCTTATCATTTAAAATTGGTTTGATTGCATTTTTGGTGAGAACCACTCTACTCAAGATTTTATTTATATATGTTTAATTAAAGCCCTAAAAAGAAGTGATCTTAAATCGAAAAATATAATTGTTACTTTAAAGCCATAATATTAAAATACTTACCTTCATTAAAGTCTTCAAAATAAAGCATTTTTAATAAAAAAAATGACGATTTGAATTTTACAATTATAATATTTATACCACACAAAAACAAATGTGCGTCTGTTATATTACTAGACTTTATCTTTTAGCCATCTTTTTCTTTGCGTATTTGGTTTGATTGCATTAAGTCTTAATAATATAATGTAAGAAAGATTATATAATAGAATTGAACAAAGGCTCATGACTTTTAAAAATATTTCATATAAATCTTGATATATTATCAAGCTGTATTAAATTCACATAAGATTATTTTATAAATAGTTTTTAATAATCTACTATAAAACATAATTTTTCAGCGCAATAGATAAATATTCTTCAAAAATGTCAGGAAAAGAACTTATAGATTTTAGCGTGCCTATAGTATCCCATATTGCCATTAAATGTTGATTGTTCACTTCTCTGTCACTTTATATATGATTGTTAACTTATATCCATCTATGATATGATTATCTATTTTAACTTATTCAGTTAATATCACACATTAAAAAAGCCTGGAATAACTTGATAAAAATAAATTAATTTTATGTGAGATGTGAAAGGTTGAATATGATATTTCATTCAATCAAAAATATTTTAATGTTTAAGCTCTTAATATTTCAGAAAATCCTGAGACAATGTCCTATCTTTCACCCTATCTGATTGATGGATTTTTTAATCTGGTTACTAAAAGGTGCAATGGGTATTTTCTTCGAGGTATTTACTTTCTAATGTTCTACATTTATTATTTTTATTTCAAGTTGTTCTTTGGGAAGTCCATGAATAATCTATAGCAAAGCAGTAAATAATTTTTTTATATAATTAAACAATTTAATTATGAATTTAGTTAAATTAAATAATTCATTAAATTGCATAAAGAAGACATTTACTGCTAAAAGTTTTTTACTTAACTGTAAAAATAACTTCCTATTGAAAGTGAGAACTAAGTTTTCATACAAGGAAGTTTCCAATATTTCCAACACTTTGTAAAAATATAAAGTATTAATACCTTGTGAAAAAGTCCCAAATTATATTATGAATGCTATGAAGTGAAGTAAAAAATTAGAATATCCATAAATATAGTAAAAATGTTACTTAAAAAGAATTTTTAATAATTTGTGTTTCATAAATTTTTATTTCTTTTAGTAGGTCTATAAAACTTTGTAAAAAACATTTTAAGCTCTTCAATTTTCTTAATTTAATTTTTTTTTTTTAAATTTTACATTAATCAACAGGATTTTATTCACTTTTGGGTACATTTGTAGTAGTGAGTTCACTGCTACAGTTGTTTTGCATTTTTGGTAATGCCAATTACAACTTACTTTATAATTATGATTAAATATTTAATATCAGGTCATCTTTATAATAGTTTTGTGTAGTATAAAATGTATAAGTTTATTGTATAAAAAAAACTGTTATCAAATTAACAAAAATGTTATTAACATAAGATTAAATATATTTTAAAATTATACTTAAAAAGATTTAACATTCTTCTATTTATTTGTTGTTATATATATTTCATGTTTAGGGTCATCTAAGGAGACAAGTGCTAAACTTTTTATAGAAGGACACCATGTTGGATTCATACAACCCCATATTAAATCTCAATTAAAAAATTATAAAGATGTTTTTACAATCAAGCATTGTAAATCATTGGGAGAGGAGATCATTGTGTTTCATAAAGATCTTGACTCTGCGGAAGTACGAAGCCATGCATTAAAAAATATTCTTCTTGATTTAAAGAAGAAGAATTTGTTTTCAAATGTTCTGAATGGATGGAGAGATGAGGTAATACTAAAACTTTTAATGGTGTTTGTTCACTTTTTTATTTATATCAGAAGAAAACAATTTCTATTCAAGGATTATGGTGTTTACACAAATAGTAGGAAGAAGCTACTTATCCAAATGGAGAGGTGTGCTGGCAGTATGTTTGGTGTGGTACAACTGGGTGTTCATATCAATGGATTAGTGAGGGATGGAGAAGATCTGAAAATGTGGATTGCAACACGTTCACCAAATAAGCAGACTTATCCAGATTGCAGAGATAACTTTGTGAGTTAGGTAATTATTATCTATCCATTTTATTTTAACATTGGTTTATCAAATTTAAATTTACTTGTGAGTTGTCCACATTAAGCAATACTTTATTGTAATCTAAAAGTATCGGGCTGGCTTTTCATTTAAGAGTGATGGTTTGAGAGAGAAAGTACTTATTATTAAATTGATAAGAAGAAAACCGGCTGACAGAAAATCTGCTGTAATAGTGTCATTCTACCTTAGTATGAGATTCTGGGATAAAGCCTATCAGCTACTTGATAGAATTCTGAAAAGTTTAATGGTGTATTTTGTTGATAATTATCATCATTTTAAATGACAGGTTGCGGGTGGTATGACTGTGAATACCTCTTTCATGGATTCGGTTATACGAGAGTGTGAAGAAGAGGCCTCAGTACCTTCATGCCTTGCAAAATCTGCTATATCCGTAAGCAATATAAGGTAATGAAAAATGCTTTAATTTTGCGTTTGATACTCACGGTATGTGGTCTACAGATGCCATTAGAGAATTCACTGGTTTTGTTTAGCTCTAGTGGAGAAAGTCGCTGCAAGCTTTCAATTAGAATAAGAATGCTTTTTTCATTGGCTGATTTTTTCTCTGTAAATGGGACTTTGTGGTGGTGTCTGTAAATCAATTTTGGGATTATTTCTTGCAAAATTTTAACAATTTGTACTAATTATTATTTTTTATCTATAGTTATGTGATCGAAGATGAACGGGGTATCCTACCAGAAGTTGAATATTGCTACGACATATATTTACCTCCTGACTTTCAACCGATAAATACTGATGGAGAAGTTTCAAAATTTGAATGTCTTCCTATTTCGAAAGTTAGTCAATCGATTCGATTCTGCTTGTGTTCATATTTGTCATCTCTTAACCAGGCTACTTGTTAGAGTCTCACCCGAAAATGAATTTTAGGTGATTCCCCTAATTGTGAACGATAACTTCAAGCCGAATTCTGCTATGGTTGTTCTGGATTTTCTTTACAGACATGGTTATATCACTCCCGATAATCGTAAGTAATGCTGCTTATTCTGTTCTTCAATCTTTATTTATTGTATGAATATTTAATTTTTCTCATTTTTCAACTGTGATATTTCAGTTCCCGAATACAAAACTCTTTATGATTGGATGCACGTGAAGTTACCATTGGAATTTTGATTTTCATACTTATTAGCATTGATTACAGAATTCATATACGATATAATCCGCTTAGAACGAGAGCCGATAAAGATCGAATATTTAGTTCGTTTTAATCTACTTTTTCTTGAATAGAGATTTTCAAAATAAATCCTAATTTTATCGCTATAATAGTTTTCTTGCTATAAGCGCTATTTCGCTTATAAACAACTCGTTGTAAACAGACGTTTTACGCGCTTGATTTGAAATTTTCACTCTGATTGTTAAAGCGATGTTCTCGTATTAAGTAGATTATACCATATTGTATTATTGTGGTTAGACAAACATGATATTTCTGAATCTCGATCATTTAAGGTATAGATATAAATAACGAACATTACGATGTTATTCCAATCTTTCTTACAATTCCTTATTGTCGCCACAAATGGGAACCAAACAGCTATGACGTAATCATCTTATAACTGAGTTTTAGCAGTTTACGACTATTTTAACTTTCATGTTTTGTGATTTTATATTATCTGTTTAATCAATATTGAAGATATCAATTTAATCTATTCGCTCATATGTACCTAAATGTGATGATATTCCTGTACACTCGGATCGAGAGTCGTACTACATTGGGTTAAATTATGGTGAATTAGCTAAGTAAAGTGTACTAAATAACGACTGTGTGATTAATCTTTGAAACACAAATTATCATAGCACAGGATCAGATACTAAGAGAGTTCTTTCATTCTTTATGGTAATATAAAACTGTTCATGTAACCCAACTGTGTCTCAACTGTAATTGGAAATACATTTCTATAGAGTGGAATTTTTGGTTTTTTTTTATATTCTAATTAACCTCTCAATGTATTAGGTAGTGAATTTGTTTAGAAAAAACTGCATACTATAGAGTAGCAATAAATTAGACTTCTAATTTGATCAAAATTACTAAATTTTAATGCCCCAATTACTACTTATAAACTATTTATTATTTGTCAGAATTTTCGAAATTTCATCGGATGCTTTACTTAATTGTAGAGAAAAAGGCAAAACTATTTACGAATGATTGTTCTCAAAATTTAACATTTTACAATCTGAGAGTCAATGCTTTCATATCTAAATCATATTAGAAGAATAAAATGAACTATAAAGTTGAATCATAGATTTTTAATCATTATAATAATACTACTACTATATTAACAAGTAGTAAATACACGTATATTAAAACATTCATAAATTTGCATGCATTGGAATTTCCAAATCTATATTTAGTAGGGAATTTTGGTCTGTATTTAAAATATGCATATGCCATTTTTACATATTATAAAGAATTAAAATGGACGAAGATAAAAATGAGGAGGAGCGTTCTTCTAATGAAGTTCTACCTGTTGAAACACCTTCTTTTCCTGAACGTCAAAAATCGCGCGAGGATATATTCGATGAATTGAGTGCTGAAACCAATGACAACAGGCCGAGTTCTTCCCATAGTAGTGAAGCGGATGATACTCCCCCGATCACTGACAGATTTGAAAATGAGACGCCCTCTCTTATGAGTGACAGAGTCACCCCAGTGCCAAAACAGGAAGTGAAATTGGAGAATGTTTCTGTGCGAATTCCAGATGCAACTAAGGATAATAATGTCGTCACTTTTAAACTTTATATTCAAAAGGTAATGGATGAGACAATCAATTAATTTATCAATTTGGTTTTCTGTTTAATCATTCTCTCATGCTAATTATACCATTTTCCATGATTATCCTATAGAATGGGGAAGACAAGCTGAACTTCGCTAGGAGATATGAAGATTTTCTATTTTTACAGCACTGTTTGAAATCCGAGGCCACAGATTTGGGTATCATTGTAAGAGCTTTCATATTTACTACAGTGATGATGTATTTTGCTAATAAATGTTTAAATATCAATGGTCAATAATAAGATTAATTTATATTATAGTTTAGTTGTATTTCATTTTAGTTTCCTCCTCTTCCACCAGGCCCAATCGTGGACCTAAAAGATATTCTGAAGCATAATAAAGAGCAGTATGGCAGCGAATGCTCGTCAATACCGGCCGAGGAGTTCCAATGTGATTGTCGCAGATTAGAAAAGTAAAGTTTACATACTCTGAGCATAAAATGATCGCTTAAAAATAACTCATGTCTGTATCTTCTTTCAGTGAAAGAATTAATTTAGAAGCAAGCAATGAACAGTTTCTAGCATTGACATTGAAATTAAGAATGATTGTTGTCCGTATTTTCCAGGTACATTAATTCAGTGTTACAGCATCCACTGTTAGTTAATCTGAATTGTCTGGAAGAATTTCTATTGAAAACAGAACCTCCAGTCACAGTAAACGTATCTGCTGGAATTATGTCGAAAATGTCATCTTCCATCTCTGATTATATTCGTTCACCGCCGAAAGTAAGCATATCTTCATACTAAATTCGTAAACCAATCTCGAACTCGACGCAAGCAACTACTAGCCAATCAGCGTCTTTTTAGATGGAGGTCAGAATAAGAATACTCATTGGCTGATTGTTTGAGTGGAGCAATCAGCCAATCAGATGATGGAGGTCAGAATAAGAATACTCATTGGCTGATTGTTTGAGTGGAGCAATCAACCAATCAGCATCTTTCTAGATGGAGGTGAGAATAGGAATACTCATTGGCTGATTGCTTGAGTCGAGCAACCAACCAATCAGCGTCTTTCTAGATGATGGAGGTCAGAATAGGAATACTCATTGGCTGATTGTTTGAGTGGAGCAATCAGCCAATCAGATGATGGAGGTCAGAATAGGAATACTCATTGGCTGATTGCTTGAGTCGAGCAACCAACCAATCAGCGTCTTTCTAGATGATGGAGGTGAGAATAGGAATACTCATTGGCTGATTGCTTGAGTCGTGCAATCAACCAATCAGTGTCTTTCTAGATGATGGAGGTGAGAATAGGAATACTCATTGGCTGATTGTTTGAGTCGAGCAACCAACCAATCAGCGTCTTTCTAGATGGAGGTAAGAATAGGAACCCGACTCGAAGCTTGTCCGAGATGTTTGTCGATCATCTTCTTGACAGTTGATATCATGAACTGTTGTTAACACGCATTTACTCACTATAGTTTAGGGGAAGTTAAAGGACTTGTATTTTTTTATTTATTGTATTTGTTAGTGAGTCAGAGAGTGGTGTTGATTGTCTGTGCTAATCAATATTCATTGATTGTTATTAATTATGCATTCATATAATCACTCGACAAATCTTTATCTCATTCTCTTCTCTCAATTTTGACAACAAATACCAATGAGTTATGGTGATAAAGGTACTATGATGTTATCCACCTCGAATAACTCTTGATCCAGCCGGAATGAATCAAATACTCTGTGAAGTGCTGAACTGAGGCTCCGTACTCACTTATAACTATGAATTCATCAATTTAGATTAGAGAGGATTGATTGTTTATCGATTTTTAAACAAAACTCGCACATTTAAGCTCATTTTTTTAATCATAGAAATTTACCACATTCATGCATTTTGTTGTTAAGGATATCGATGAATATTTTCAAATTGAACGAGACAGACTCCTCCAACAAAGCGCCGCAATCAAAAGCGCCTCCACAAATTTCTATAAATACGCCTGCTCCTTGTTTCGTAAGTTGTTGTACACAGATAATCGTCATCATGTTTGGTTTGGTTCAATGAAATTTCATCCATTAAGTAATCATTAAATCATCGATGATTTAGGTTTGTCAACTTCCGAAGATTTTCTTGCCACATCGCTCATTCAAGGAAATATCTATGGTGAAGACAATCCAATAAGTCATTTAGAAATGAAGTTTGTTGATTTGTTCTATTTATCAATTAATAAATAATCATATTAACAATGATACTACTTCAAATTGTTAAAAGTAGTAATTCGATAATTTCTAATTTTTACGAATTCTTTACCTATTTTAGATTAATGAGCCGTATTTCTGATGTTTACAAGGATGAAACAGTAAAATCTTATTCCTTTTCAGTCACATTTTTGATAAAATAAATATTCTTTAAATTATCCAGAAGTCTGGCTATACCTAGATGATTCTATTTTCAATCAATTTAATTATAGTTAAATTTGATGATTGATTTCGTTTTTAGCACTGTGATGAAGTTGTTGGAAACAATTGTCTAAAAACTCTTTCTAGAACATTGGATTATCTCAACAGCTATTATGAAAATGTCAAAGTAATCTAGACATTTGACACTGCTTATTTTCTCAATGGATGTATTCTTATGGACATTATAGAAAAGTTTCGGGATTATTTACTGAATATTCTAATAATTTTAGGAGACTCTAAATCGACGCAATACGCTTATGATTGAGTTTGAGAACGCTACTAAAGCTCTAAATAATGCCAAACCTCAGAAAGTTGAGCAAGTAAGTTCTATAATAGTTTTGTGTCCATCATAAAGTAGTAGACAGTTATAGCCAATCATCTGTGAACTGATAGAGAAGAAAATGAGAGGTGATTGGCTATCTGTATCGACAGGAATGAATTATTGAGTGGATTTGTTGTGATGACAATTAGCCAATGACAGTTAGGAAAGACATAGTACGCTATAGAGAGATTTTTTTAATTTTTAGTTGACCCAGATTAGAAAAGAAAAAGAGGATGCATACGTGCATTGCACAAAATTGTTGAAAATTGAGGTGACCATCATAAAGATTTTTTTATTTTATGCTAAGCACAGCTCCAATTTACATATAATTATAGAGATGATGTAATAAGCGAGCGATTGTTGTTATTTCAGCTGGAAGCATTTTCTAAACGACGAGTCTGCGATCTTTCCCAGTCTCTGTTGAAGTTCGCGAAATGTCAGATCACTGCTGCGGTGGATAGACAATCTGTCCTGACCACCCATCTCAACACTATCAAGGCGTTGTCTTTCGATTAGCCAATTATTATTCCATATCTGTCGCTGTCTCTGTGTGAAATACTTATTGTTTGTTATCCTCTGCATAATATATCGTATCGTATCGTATCTGTATTCTTGTGATTTGATTTGACTGTGCATTGAATTACCGTCCAGATGAATAATTGATTGTTCCTATTATCTATCCTTTGTATTGATTTTTTTTGAAAATATTTTATACGGTGATTTTTTTTATAATATATTGGATGATGTTTCGTCCGATGTTTATGATTTTTTGAAACTTTGATTATATAAATATATATATGCTTTTGAATGAACACATTTCTTAATTTATTTAACAGAACTTCGTATAAAAGACTATAGATATACGTATATCTATAGTCCACGCACTTCTTAACAGACTTCAAATCACGCTATAGACAGTCCTTGCTATAGACTCATATAATACCTAACGTGATTTGGTCTTGGTTTGTCTGCTGTCGAAGACAAACCGAAACGCCAGCTCTCTATACAGCGCTATATACATTATTTTGTAGAGAGCGCTAGCCGAATGGTTAGAACGCTTGACCACCAATCCAGGGGTCGAGAGTTCGAATCCCGGCTAGGTACTCTCGGAAATAAAATATTGTATAGCGCTGTATAGAGATTATCTTGACTTTAAGTCACTCTGGCAGTGTGAAGTGGTTAGTTCAACCCTACTGTCAGTAGTATGATACTGCTTCAAGCTATAGTAATTAATTCTTTAGAATTATGTTAATATCATTAATTATAAAGGCAGTGGCACGTTTGTATATTTAAGCATGCTATATTCACCAACATATGACATAAAACCCTCTCTCTCATTCTTACTATATAAAAATACACTGGTCAATCGTTTATGCGAACAATTATATTTTAGCACTTCGTTATATTACTCTGAAATAATGTGCCGCCAGGATAGATAATTTGATTAGCACTCAGAATAGGTGAATCTCTCAATTATAAGACCTCTCTATCTTCAAACCAATAAGGTTTTCGTTTTCAAAATTGTATTAATTCGGAGCGCAGAGAAATATAGACATTTCGTCGGTTGAATAACATAGATTGAATTAAAAACAAATAATTTTCTCGCTCACTGATTTACGTACTTTAAGTTTGTAGACTTATGCGCTAACTGAATTTTGAAAAGTAAGTCTGTTTGTTAGAAAGGTTACAACGAACTGTCAAAGAACATATTTAACAAATAAAATTGTCTATAATTTATTAACGTACATATCTAAATAAAAAATATATATTTTGGCAAACATTATATTTTTTATATTGACAAATGGAACATTTATTTACAAAACATTTACATGGACAGAAACAAGAACAAATTATTATTTACAAGATACAAAGTTCAAGACAGTACACGTTCTGGATATGGGTGGGTATGTTTACACAACCCGTTAGCTTCCCATCAAAAAAAATAAGCGAACAATATTATAATGTTCGTAATAGTATTAATGCTTTAGCTGTGAACTATGAACTCGAGATACTCTAGTAGAGAATATGATGGTAATAATGATAGAGAATAAAGGTAAAGTCTTAATCAAAATACTGTAGAGTTCACTAAAAGGAAAACCCCATAGAGACTTAAAACTAAAGTACCAATTCAAATGACTAACCTTTTCCTAAACTATAGAGGACAGTCTACTCTCTATGTTAATCTCTCAAAGAAAATCCGGATTGAATCATAATGACTTTTCTTTGTTGGAATAATAGAGAGTAGACTGGCCCCTATATTCCCAAAATAAGGAAGAGAATATTCATGAAAGTGATAATCTTGAATTACGAGCTCTCGTAGAAGAGGTAATAAATGCAATCAATAATTACAGGGAGAGATGGTAAACATATTGAAAACAAAAACAACACACAGAGTTAGTTCACTCATCTAAAGAAAACGGCATCTGATTATGAGAAACAAGGGGGTGATTAAAAAAATATGCATCTCTCTCTCTCTCTGCAAGATAATGAGGGATTATTATCGATTATGGGTGAACCGCGCGGCCCAGTTCTGCTGCTGCTGCTGTTGCGCAGCCTGGTAGGCGACCGCATTCTGCCCCGCCTGGTACACGGAATACGCGCCGGGTGCCGCCGTACTCACCGGATATCCCTGCACTCCCGCAGAGGCTGCCAACTGGTGCGACACCGACATCACATTGAAGGGCGGCGCGGAAGGACCCTGACTGCCTTGAGTCTTTGGACTGTGCTGAGAGGCGACTGCCGCTGCAGCAGCCGCTTGCTGTTGCGCGGCGGCGTTGACGAGGGCTTGCGCCTGCTGTTGTTGATGCGCCTGCACCTGAATCACAAATTATAAGCTGGAGTTATGCTGATATTGGTATCTCTGGAGTTATACTGATATTGGTATTTCTGGAGTTATACTGATATTGGTATCTCTGGAGTTAT
>JAYMFX010005676.1:2346-16324 GCA_036784945.1 Monocelis spectator
TCAGTATATGACAGAACTCAATGAGATATACTGAGATACCTGAGTAACTCAGTATATAACAGGACTTAATGGGAATGCACACTGAGATATCTCAGGACGCACGAGAGAAGCAGAAGGGTGTACGAAGAGGGGATAAAGGGTATGAAGGAAAGAGAGTGGAAGAGGTGCGATTAGAGTGAGCTACAGTAGATTCCGTTGTGGGCACTCGCTGGAGCTGAAGAGCTATGCGAAGATGGCAAATGTAGAAGGTGCGAAGAAGATGAAAAGACAGTGGAGTACATGATGGAATACCCGGTTGGGTGGGCTATGAGAGAGAGCCTGCAGATCCAGAAAATTCAGGGATCTTGCCAGGAAGCCGTTCGAGGGGTTGGTCTATTGGAAGTGGTCAAAAGAACTGATCTTTTTATGTTTTTGACTGCTTTGATCGTTTTTCATGACCTTATAAACTACAAACCCAAACACAATAAAATTTTTGTAAAATATAATATTTGTAATACATACTTATATAAATCCATATAACTTATATTTGCTTATTTTTCTTAATACTTTTTTATAATATTGTATTTTATATTTGTATGCCATATTATTTGAATTAATATTTGATTTTATACTTATATAAATTCATATAACTTATATTTGCTTATTTTTCTTAATACTTTTTTTATAATATTGTATTTTATATTTGTATGCCATATTATTTGAATTAATATAGAATATACACAATACATCTTTCTCAATATGCAATAAATTAACTTTTTGGTGCCAAAAATAATAGTTTTATGCGGACGCATCAACTTGAACTTTAACAAAAATAGAGTTATTCGATATGAACCTACTTGTAGAGTTAGGGTCAAGCAAACTTTTCCTGATGAAACAAGGAACTCCAGAAGCAACATTATTGGAATTTGGTTTAGGCTGACCAAAACAGGGAGATAAAGGATCCGGACGAAAAGTATGGGAGTATGGATTATTTCTCCCATTTTGATCCAGAATTGATATGGTAACCTTATGCTTAAAGGGCCAGCTTAGAATATCATCGTAATCGCCAGGCATTAGGACAATAAATAGAGATACGTGACTACCTTGACCAGCACCATCCCCATTCAGGTAGATTCGAGAACATAATTTGTATCCAAAGCTTGAAGTATAGAATGGATCACTCGAATAATAGGATGTGCTACTTTCACACTTTTCTCGATAGTTGGTGATCTTCCAAACTAAGCATCCATTACGAGGCACAAAGTCTGAGTCATTCCGATCGAAAGAAGGAGCTGTAGTTGGAGAATAATTCTCTAAAATTTCCGCTGTTCTGACTTGAGCACTTGTGGCTAATTCTTGCAAAACTTTCTGACGATCTTTTAATTCTTTTATTTTTTCAAAAGCCTCATTTCCGTCTTTATCTAACTTGATAATGGCCATTTCTTGGGATTTTATGCATTCACAAATCATCTTTAAATGGTCGGCCATGCATGCATCGTAATGTTTTTCCACATCATCCTGTTCACTTTCAAATAAACAACCAAATTTACTGAACATACATTTTTTCTTCCAATATTCACACATATCAACATGCATTCGAATGGTTTCTCGATCAAACTCTCCCTTTGCACAGTACGGACAAGGAGACCGATATTGAGCACAGCACATTTCGGCATCATCATAAAATTTCAAATTCTTGTGGCAATTATGTAAATCTTTAAAGCGAATATTTTCTTTAGCACACAAATCACAAGTTGTTAATCTTTCTTCACACTCTTTCTCTGCATGCATCGCTTCATTCGCTTTTGTTATATTCTTTCCGCATTGAGGGCAAGGTCTGCTGCCATATGCACAAGCGGACAAATGATTGCTAAGATTTTTAAATTCTGGAGTTTCATTACAGCCATTATCAGCATTCAAACACTTGACTTTCCTTCTTGACAGTTCTCTTCTGGCAGCATGATCTATGCGAACTAAATAGTCTTGATCTTTTAAAGAGACTGAAATACAGTCGTCTGTCTTACTGAAACAATCTTTTGGATCTTTATCACTTAGGTAGTTCTGTATACACAGTTCACAGTATCGGCAGCCACAAGCAGATTGCATAGCATTGCGTAATATACACTTGCAATAAACACATTTTAGGGAAGGACTTATCGTACTGACAGTGATGATCTTTGATTCATCTATAGCTGGTTTAGATAGACTCATGACTAATCTAAAAAAAATAATCAATAATTAGAAACTTGCAAGTAGAGAAATTCAATGATGTTGCTAGCACTATTGAAATCCTAGTTCCTGATGTCGTAAGAGATCATTGATGGAGAATTTCATCAAGACTCCAGCTGACAAAACAAATGCCCAATTTGCTAGCCTTATCAAAGAGCATCTTCTACTGATTGGGAAGACCTGCATCAAGTTGTATCTCTTCTTCTTTGACAATGCCTTGATTACCAACTCTCATCCTGTCAGAAATACACCCATGAGAAGAACCTTCACAACTTTGAGATGAATCAAGGAGAATTCTTGCACTCTACTCTGGCTATGTTTGTCTCCTTACTGAAGAGTTATCTGTCCAATTTGGAAGACCACAATTTATCAATGTGTAGCAGCTACATGACCAAACAGATTTATGCTTGTAAAGTCACCTTTTTGTATATATTATAGCCAGCCAGTTAAGATGAACAAATTGGCTGGTCCTGACATATTTCCTATAAAATTGCATTATATTAACCTATTAATCAAGCACATCATTTCCTATGTTTTATACAAACAAACTTATGAATAAAGAAATTATTTATAAACTTTGCTGGTCTAATAATGAATTATTCAGCAAAGCAATACAGAGCTGAGTGTGGCTGTCTTATAATACCATATTCAGCTCTGCATTACTTTATACTAATAATTCCTTTATCCATACTATGGCAATATTAAACATTTAGTCAGAGCTTAATACAAAGAAAGTAAGTAGTATGTGAAGTAGTACTCTGGCACAGACAAATAACTTTTCTCCTCATTCCATGAGAAGCGTTTCGACCTGATTAGACGCTGATAAAAGAAGATATAAAATGATATATAAAAACTGAATTTGAAATTAATTACGCTTTTGACTCTAATATGAGTTTAACACTAACTCTAAAACCAATAAAAGTAGTACAGCTTGGTGTTAACACTAACTCTTACACTAACACCATGGTGTTAAAACAGTGAAAAGAGTTATTAGCCAGTGTTAACACTAATACCGCTTTTAAAACCACTTGTAAAGTCAGTCTATGTCTTAACCCAAAAATTTGGAACATGTCTGAAAATTGATTATGCTTGATTATCCTATACAGCTGTTTTATAAAGAAGTACAGAATTTTATCAAATAATTTAAAATAACATTATTTACTTACTTATAAGTAGTCTGAGGTCAAAATAAATAGCAGATTCGAACTCGGAAAGGTCGATTACCCTAGGTTAGACTACTCTTATGTTGATCTAGCTCACTTTCAATTTTGGTCAATTTTGATTGGTTGTTGACGCTGCTAGGGCCTTAGCAGTAGGTCCAATCGAAAAAATAAAGGCAGATTCAAACTCAGCATGGTCGATTACCCTAGGTTACACTCTTATGTTGATCTAGCTCACTTTCAATTTTCTACTGCTAAGGCCCTAGAAGCGTCAACAACCAATCAAAATTGACCAAAATTCATTATGTAATATGTACTGCTATAGAAAAAATAATGGCAGATTCAAACTCAGTGACCTCAAATTTATCAGAATACACTATTTTCACACGCAAGAAGAAGCCTTTTCAGGAATACAAAACTAACCCAAGTGATGTAAGTAAGCAGGCATACATACTAGCAAAGAAGAATGCTAAGAAAGTAGTTGCAGTGGCTAGAGCCAAGGCATGGCAAGACCTTTACCAAAAGCTAGAAACGCCAGAAGGCCAGAAAACCATTTTCAGACTAGCAAAAGCCAGAGACCAGGCAACAAAAGACAACTACGAAGGCTCCTTCGTGAAAGATAAAAGTGGTAGAGTTCTCTTAGGAAGTGATGAAAACTGTGAGCGGTGGAGAGTACTTCACAAATCTGCTCAACACCGAAAGAGTGCATACTATTAAGCAGGACCCTGAACCTACTTGTGGCCCCATGAGAGAGATATCTGAGGGAGAAGTAATCAGAAACATGAAGAAAGCAAAGACGGCAAGAGTTGTGGCCCAGACCCATCGAAGCTTTCAAGTGCTTAGGAAAGGCGGGTATCAACATACTAACTAAGTTATTCAACAACATCCTTAAGAAAGAAAAAATCCCGGATGAGTGGAGATCCAGTTTTTTAGTCCCTATTTTCAAGAAGAAGGGGGACAGCAAAGACTGCAATAACTACAGAGGTATCAAACTCCTTAGTCATACCTTTAAGCTCTGGGAAAGAATTACAGCAGAAAGGCTCCTGGAGATGTGCAAGATAGAGGACAACCAGTTTGGCTTTAGACGTAATAAAAGCACCACAGACGCAATCTTTATCATCAGAATTCTCATGGAAAAATTTAAGAGAGAAAGGCAGACCGCTGCATATGGTGTTTGTAGACCTGGAGAAAGCCTACGACTCAGTCCCTCGAAAAATCCTATGGAATTGCCTTAGAACAAGACATGTACCAGAAGAGTTCGTCAGAACTGTGAAGGACGACCTGTATGAAGATAATCTTACTAGAGTGAAGTCCAAACAAGGTGTCAGCGGGGCTTTCAAGATAGAAGTCGGCTTGCACCAAGGATCGGCCTTGAGCCCTTACCTGTTTATTCTGCTGATGGACAATATTTCTAAGGAAACTGGTTCCAGGCCACCATGGGAAATTATGTACGCAAACGATCTTGCTTTGATTGAGAAAGAAAGAGCTAAACTGGCCAGAAGAGCACTTGGTTGGGACAATCGGCTTGTGGAAAATTGCCTAGCAATAAACTTCATAGAAAAGGAGTACTTAGCTACAGATGAGACTCACCACCAAATCAAAATCAATGGGAAGAGTGTCAAGAGAGTGAACAAATTCAAGTACTTAGGGTCAATAATCAACTCTGAAGGTAACCTGTCGGATGAAAGCAGCGCGAAGATACAAGCAGCATGGGCTGGGTGGCGCAGTTTGAGTGGCGTGCTATCGGATAAAAAGATCCCTGTTAAAGTGAAAGTCAAGCTGTATACAAGTGTAATCAGGCCAGCTATGGTATATGGTGCGGAGTGTTGGACCATGAACAGACAGGTTAAAGAAAGGATTGCAGCCACAGAAATGAAAATGCTGAGGAGAATCCACAATATTTCTCTTTTGGAGCGTATCAACAACATAGACATTCTTAGGCAGCGTTTACACTTGTAGATTTTTATCCGTCTTTTGACGATCGTCTCTTCGTTTTTTGACTTTTGGTGTTTACACTATCGTTTTTTTCATCCAATTTTCATCCGTCAAAAATCGTATTTGTTTTTTTCTGTCCAATTTATGACAGATGGTCATGAATTTGATGCGTTTTATATTTCTTTACATATAATATTATACATATATACCATATATGTATAATATTTTTCGTTAAAAAACTGATGAAAATTGAATGTAGTGTAAACACTCCATCCGTCAAAAGTTGGATGAAAAACGACAAGTGTAAACGCTGCCTTAAGATGAGCAAGATAACTGATGTTATAACTTGTTTGAGAAGCGCTAGACTGAGATGGCTGGGTCACGTTCTGAGAAGAGAAAAAGAAGACCCCATACGGAAGATCACTAGTTGGGAGGTCTTAGGAATGAGGAAGAGAGGAAGACCACGAAAGACGTGGGCCCAGCAACTCAATATGGACCTGAAGGAAATGGGCCTAACCAAAGAGACAGCGCTGAACAGAGTAGAATGGCGAGCGAAGACTAGACCGACCCTACCATGAGAGTGGGAAAAGGTCTTCAAGGTGAGCACACTATTTTCATAAGGTTCTAGCTTAAATTCAACTTTGCTTCATTTTGATTGGCTTTCCCTGATGTCCAATCAAAAAACCATCTTTTAATTACTTATTCAAATTTTCAAAAAAGTTCTAAATTTTTGGGTTAAGACATACTGTCAAAATACCCCCTGTTGACCCCAAGGGGATTTTTAAGGCCCACTTGTTCAACATTTACATGTTTTCATAAAAAATTATTAAAATCAATAATCAAACACTCCTGGCCAAAACATGGGGTTTTCCAACTGGTTTAAAAAAAATTCACTTTAGCGCAAAAAGTTCTTTGTCTGTGTCAGAGTGTACTACTTCACATACTACTTACTTTCTTTGTATTAAGCTCTGACTAAATGTTTAATTCTGTATGCCAGCTGGTCAATGTGATTGAGCTTAAGCCTAATATGTTATAAAAAATGTCCAATATAGGCGATAGGTATTGTAATTTAGTTGATTGGGAGATGCATACAATAAATTGAATAAGACTTGACCTATTTTAAATGTGTAAATCAGTGTAAATTTTAAACTGATTGTCATTTTAGATATGTTGAAGACAAATCTACAAACTAGATCACTTAGCAACTCATCTAAACCAATTGAAAACTATGGTTGGTAAATGAACTTCTTATATCACTATCAGAGTACCAAAGTATATTGGTATATTACTAATATACATTTATAACCTTTCTATGCAATAATTGTCAACATTACACTGTAAATACAAATGACTATTTAATCACAGAATTTCATTATAACTTGTCACTATGTTACTGACTAATAAATAGCAACTAGTTATCACTATAATTTGATCATAACATGTTGCTGACTATATTATTGATGAAATTACAGTATTATCTAGACAAATTGAAAACTAGCAGACTAGATATCATATAAAGCATAGCATAACTTGTCACTGTGATACGACCATAGAAATCAGAATTATATAGTCACAGCAACAAGCCAACTAAAATAATCTAGCTCTAAAGGTACCACCATAACTAGCCATTTCTATTTACAGTGTAGGTTCCTTGTTAATTGTCTTGTCATGAGATGAGACATGAATGGTTATTAAATAGAAAGGCTGAATTTCAAAAATTTAGATGACTGAATGGATAAATTGATGTACAGTTGAGTATTGGAGAGCAAAATGGTAGGACAAATAAATTTACTAACAATTACATCCAATTACTTAATATAATTTAAAAATAGATCAGGGTAAACCAAAAGTTTTTAAAATAAGGTAAGCTTTTACTTTTGAATAGTTAAAACTAATTATATTTACTAATGTATATTAATGTATATTATAACATTAAAGTAAAATTTACACGCAGCATTATATGTTTTAAAGTGGATAGATTTGGAGCGTAAACGTTTTACTTAATAGTAATAGATTTGGCGGTTGATTCAGTTTTAAAGTTTCGTTTCTTTCAAATTCATTGATTTATATAAGTATGTCTAAGTTGTCTAGTTGTTCATTTGCATATAATGTTGTTTATAGTGTTTACATTATGAATTGACATTGAGTTAGGCAAACAACAACCAATCACATTTGAGTATTTCTGTCTATGACTTAACTGACCCATTTGTTAATATGGTTTGATGTTTTTAATTTGTAATGTAAAAAAGGACAACAAATAGGTCAACCAATATGCAAATGGACTAAAGATTTGAATGTAATAAAAACTAATCAATGCTAAAAATGCAGGAGCCAAAATTAAGCTCTCTACTATTTCTTCAAGTTCTATGCTTATAACTACATAGTACGAACTATGAGTTAAACACAATGGCCAAAAATACTTAATTTTCTCTATTGTACTTTCTGCAATAGCCAAAATCTTTTACATTATTTAAACTTCTGGTTTTGTTTTCAATACAAGTCCTATGACATCAAGGAGCCAAACCTATGGTTCTGTATACACACCTCTTCGCTATCCACATACTAAAATGTCATGGCCATATCTCAAAGGGTAAGCCAGCTTGACATTTATGGAAGTTTTTGAACACAAGAAATATTCTTTTAATATAGTGTAACAGTGGACTATTAAGATGTCTGAATTGATGAGAGGAACCAATCTGTCACATTTAGATTTAGGTATGTAAACATAATGTTGATTTGGCATAGAGATTATAATTGTGCAAAAAGTTAAATTAAATGATCAATAAGAAACATAAAAATTAAACCAGTTGACTATAACAATGCCTACTTCTTCTATCGCAATTGTTTCACATCAATGCCCTATCAGTACATGAGCTCCAACAATTTCCATGTTGGATTTGACTGTCTTTAAAAGTAAAGTCCTTTTGGATAAATTGGTAATTTAATGCTAAACTCAATTCAGTCATGTGACATTTACTAATTACTTCTTCTCTACAATGTTGTGTGACTTGCAATACCCAGCCTTCCTATTTAAGATAAGCTTTTATCTGTTGACATAGCTCATTGGTTGATTGCAATAGGTTTTGATTCAAAAGAAAATAAAATCTATCATGAATTCTAAATTGCAATTAGTAATGGCATTATTGTGGTAGAGACAGTGATGTGCCAGTAATGAATTTCATTCCGAGGTTGAATGTGTTTTTAAATGAATTTTCAAAACATTAACAAATCTTAAATTTAAGTTTTACCTATTTTAATGTTATTTGTCACTGTTTTTGTTTTCATAATTTCAGTCAGTGAATATCAGTAAAAATAATACCCTCGCTTCATTTGGAATATTATTTATTTATAATTACCTATATATAGTAATTTATCAGTCCAAAAGCTCACTCAAACCCCAAAATAACTGAAATACAATCAGTTAGCTTAAATATAGAAAAATAAGAGCTCTTTGAACTTAAAAATAAGTCCTATTCTTAACCAGCAAAAATACAAATTTTGCATGTAAGTCATCAAAGGATAAAGATTATTTAGGACTGTAACATCTCTGGTTTTTAAATAGTTAGACATGATTTAAATGATTTCTTTTTTACATTTTGATATTTCTATTTTTAGATCAAGTGGATACTTATGGAAGACACAAGTGTGGATTATCATCAGAATTCCAAGATCCATGAAGATTTTGACGAGATAACTCAGTACCTTGCCATTTCAACTAATTCGTGTACTAGCAAAATAAATTCCAACAGCCATATTGATGAATCCTATTTTGAAGACATACATACTCCACTAGAAGGAACCATCACTCCATCCTCTTTAAGAACATTTGAAAAGTCTTGTGCGTCTGTGAGTGATGATGACAGTATTACTCAATATTATGATCTTCCAACCCCCATGCGGCACTCATCTTCTAGCTATTACAATTTTCCACCAGCAGCTGAGAAAACTGCGATAAAAGTCAAAAGTGCTCCCGTATCATCTCGTTTATCCTTCCCGCCTTTTGAGCCTGTGGTATCACGATCTTCTTCACTCCACTCAACACATTCTGATACGAGACTAACTCTCCTTAAAGAAACTAAAAAACGCCTTTCAAATTTTTCTCATAAAGTTTCCGATGAAATTGCTCGCGAAGAACACTCTCGTGGTTTTGATAAAGCCGCCATGAATCTATCAGAAGAGCATCAGAAAAGACTCCGTGACTTACAGTTACAATATGAAAATATGTATCACGAGCGAGCGCTTCAGCTTTTTCAAATAAATGAGACGAAATTATTAGACTTGGAAAAAACCTACAGGAAGAAATTGGATGAGCTCGAGTCTAATACAGTAAATCACTTTATACTTCAAAAGAAGAAATGCGAAGATTCATTAAATCAAGCTTCCATGCGCTTGCAGTCTGTCTATTCTGAAAAACTATCATCGCACTGTGTTCAAAAAGAACATTGTCACCTTTTTAAGGAGGATTTTTTGTTAGAACTTGAAAAGGAAAAGATGTGGATCGAATCGCGAATGAAAAAATTAAAATATCTCTACCAAGATTATAAAACGCGCTTAATTTTAGTGAGAAATTCTATCGATCAAGTGGCGCCCTCAGTAATAAATGAACACAAATCATTCGGAAACGATAATTCCTTATCGGATCCCTTAGCATCTGCACTTAAAGAAAATATTTTCGTTCAACAGAAAATTCCTTTGACGCATCGTTCCGATGACGGCTACTCCAGCCACTCACAAATCGACTGTGATTTGGAAGAAAATATTCTACCTTGCGCTACATCCACTGGGAATAAACAGAAACGTAATTTAAAAAGTTTCCCACCGAAATCTGTCGATGAACTATATACTACTGGAAATCGAAGAATAATTAACTATGCAAATGAAACTTCACACGAACAGATAAAAAATTCAAACAAGAAAGTAACGTTAAGGTAAGAAGCTATACAGTATTTCATCTAAATTCATTCATTGTGAAACTATACTATTAGTACTTGTAAGCCAATATATCCAATAAAATTGTAGATTGACAGTAAATTATCTTGCTTTTACATTTCAAGAAGTATATATGGTGATTTTTATCGATTTTAATGCTTTCCAAAGTGAACTACAATACATTTATATGTAGACTTCCGAGTTTATTAAGGATTATTATAATATATATTCATTTTCTTAAGTTATGGGCAAATTGCTTCCACGTGTAAATCAAATCGATTTAATTGAATACATAGATATACAAAATATTGAATTTTAATCCAAAAAACAAAATAATTTCTCTATCCAGAACTTGAAGGAGGATTCTTTATTGTATAAACTTTAGTCGCGATTTATAAAAATTCAGTCTGTGACGCTATTATAAATGGCAACTAAAGGATCAAATTTGCCTAGGTAGGATCCCTTTTCTCTTTGACTGATTCTATATTATGTAATATGCATAAAACTGGGTGTGAATGGCTGTAACTGCCATAGAGGCACATCCCTATTATGAACACAGGACGTGTGTTTTTTGTCTTTATATCTGCGTTCTGATATCTATTCTAGCCTAATTTTCTTAATATCTATTTTGTGGAACTGTATATGACGCAATTGCGTCATAATATACGCTTGCAAACTCCCATAGACTGTTAAACACACCCTTAGAAACTCTCCATACCGGTAATTGAAGGGTTGTTAATGGTGTGTGTATTTCCATAGAACTTGCCCCGGAATTTGCAAGCGTATACAGTTCCACAATCTGAGAATGTCTATTTTTAGCTTTAAAGTTAAAAATAGACATTCTCAGATTGTTGGAATTTCACTACAATATAATCTGTAATCTTATTAATTTCATGTTGTGTGCTTGAAAGTAGGTAAATAGATATTGTTGTCGAGTGAACCTATACAAAGAGATGTAGCAATTGATTAAAATATTTAGATGACTAGTGGATTATATATTTGAATTTATTTTCTTTTTATTTCAGAGAACCTCAAGAAACAACTGATTCATTTTTGGCACGCATAATGAATCAGTGTCTGCTATCTTCCGCTGCTCCTAATCAAAATGTTTAGTGATTAAACATATTTTATGTATAATCTCTTGATTCTAACCTCGAATTTCAATAATTTCTTTTTTACCCGAGCACTGTTATACTCAGTGTGTTTTTTTTAAATTTATATATTGTACATGTACTTATTTATATTTGAATGTTAGTAATTATTTTTGTTTCGGTATTAACTTTTCAGCATTTGTTTTGCTATCATTTTATAAATACTATGTATATCATTATATATTCTGTTGGCGCTAGCCGGTGAATCGGTAAACCAAAACTATTTTTTTCGTTTAAAAACCATCCGTTTAATAGCAATTTTGCTATTAAATAGAGTATAGAAGGTTTTAAATACTGCTTTTTTGGTACATAGCTCTTTATGGCTTCCACTTTGAGGCCGCTTTCTCCTTCTTTTTTCAGTAATTGATGTCATCTCCTTAATTGTAATATTTTGTAATTACATTTGATTTTCCATTTTTGAGACGTAATTGTGGATCTTGGTAAAAATTACATACCTTAGCGGTTTGATTGTTACCATTTTTCTGAAAGTACATAATTTCGAATTCAAAATGATTCATATATTTGGTGTAGTTTAGTGGGTCCAGTTTAGTTAGCTGCTCCTGTAACAGCTTGTTATAAATAAAATAAGAAATTAAACGCTTATTATGAGAGTATATTTATTGTTCTTATGAATTTGCAAATAAATTATTAAAAGTAAGACCACTTTGACAGAGTCTTAACGAAAGTGTTTCTTTCTTTGCTGTTACAGTATATAAGAATGAGCTCTAATTTCAGTATTCTACTTAATTTTCTGGCTAATTGAATGACCTTGCATTTTATATATTCCTTCCTACCTATACTCTAGATTAGTTGCATGCATTTATTTTTTTGACCTTTTCTTTGACTCTTAATAATTCTTTTAATTATGAGCATGTATTAACCAGCAGCTCATAAAACATAATGGTGTAATACGTCAAACATTTTGTTCACCATTTTATAGCATTTTTAGAGTATATATTGCAACATTTTTTTAATGCATATACATAACTATATAAATGTATAATGTTGATGTAGTTGTGAATAATAACTTACATATTCTCTAGCTCTCCTTTACATGTATTTTTAATGTGATAATTATTTTGACCTACCTTTCTACTTCTATTTGAATGTTATCATATTTTCGAACTTTTTAAAAATGTAAACTTATTATTTTCTATATTCTAATAAACAAATATTAAACCTCACTATTATATCTGTATTGATTTTCAAGTGAGTAAACCGAGTTAGATTACTATAACATCTGCTGAAAATAGGAATCACATAATAGGCCCTATGTTGTTAAAATTTTGACTTAAGTACAAAGATTGTTGAGAACCAATCATATACATAAAAGAACGCGAGAGAAAAATGATATTAGAGATATTATATTGATTCTCATAAAGTTTAGTAATTTCAATAGAAGATATAGGTAGTCAACATTTTATAAGTTTAATATAGCTATTCGCCCTCTTGTATAGTGAGGCTGATTAGATGAAGCATGGATGATATATTCGATTCATTAAATCAAGTATAGGCTACTTGATAATTTATATTTGCAAATGTAATTGTACCTCTTGCAAGCCTTGGGATTCTATTAAATAGGGTGCATAAGTGTCACATATTAGAGAGATATAGTTTACGCACAGATAATTGATACAAAACTATCGCTCCTCCAATGCACTCAAAGTGCCAAAACTTCTAACTTCATATTAGTGACACCATGCAGACGTTACCTCAGACGGCCGTTTTTCAAAATAAAAATACAGATCTCAGACGAAACAAATAAAAACTACTGCAAAGTAAGAGGGTCTATTATCGGCCCTTATATCTATGGGGCATTTACTGTTCAGATCTAAATATATAAACAACGATGATCTACGTGGACGAATACAACATTCATTATAATGATTAACAAAAGTCTTCGAAACCCATTAAAAAGAACTCATCAAAAAAGTCATGAATTATTAAGAATTCCTCGAACTGGTGCACTCAAAACAAACTATATAATGCTTAATGAAACAAAAACAAAAATAGTTAACATTTCTTCCTCCGTGAACAGCTTTGGAGACCTAATCCTTTTCTCACATCAATCCCCATCTCACACTTGAAACTCCTTGGAATCACACTATAAATAAAAAAAATGGAACTGAGAAACGCACATAAACAACATCGAAAAAACCTGTTCCCAATTATAAGGCTCTACGCTCTCAGAGGAACACAATTCAATCAGTATATGAATATGCCAGCCCAGTGTTCGATCAAATACATCACCACCTCAAAGAAAAAATCAGTAGAATCTTCAAACGCGGACACCGTATTTTCTGTCGGTTTTCTGTCAAAAAACTGTAACTGTGATAATAACACTATCAGCCGTAGAATTCTCCTCACACAAAAACTTTAAGAAAATGATTTTATTCACTTGATTACTCAATAAACTGATTTTATTAATATGATCTATATAATGTCAGATTAAGGCGAAAAAAACATAGGAATAAATCATTTATGTTATGTTATATTTCTATGGTTATAACCATATAGTTTCATCATCAATCAGAAACTCACATGGTCTGACCACGTTGAATACATATCGACTAAAGCAGCTAAACGCCTCTACTT
>JAYMFX010005898.1:0-16309 GCA_036784945.1 Monocelis spectator
CTATAGAATATCTATAGAATATCTCTGAGTCGTATTTATTTTGTTGTATTGATATCTATAGAATATCTATAGAATATCTCTGAGTCGTATTTATTTTGTTGTATTGATATCTATAGAATATCTATAGAATATTTCTAAATCGTATTTATTCTGCTCTATTGATATCTATTGATATCTATAGAATATCTATAGAATATTTCTAAATCGTATTTATTCTGCTCTATAGAATATCTATAGAATATATCTGAATCGTATTTATTCTACTCTATTGATATCTATAGAATATCTATAGAATATCTCTGAGTCGTATTTATTTTGTTGTATTGATATCTATTGATATCTATAGAATATCTCTGAGTCGTATTTATTTTGTTGTATTGATATCTATTGAATATCTATAGAATATCTCTGAATCGTATTTATTCTGCTCTATTGATATCTATTGATATCTATAGAATATCTCTGAGCCGTATTTATTTTGTTGTTTTGATATCTATAGAATATCTATAGAATATTTCTAAATCGTATTTATTCTGCTCTATAGAATATCTATAGAATATCTCTGAGTCGTATTTATTCTGCTCTATTGATATCTATAGAATATCTATAGAATATCTCTGAATCGTATTTATTCTGCTCTATTGATATCTATTGAATATCTATAGAACACTCGTGAGGCGAGAAAACTTATAATAATGGATTAAAATCTATATTTTATTCTATGTCCCTAATAATGCAATCAATTTCCAAATCGTTAGTGGATATATATGGCACAATATATATAGTTGTGTTTTTTCAGAAAAAGCAAATATTTTATCAAAAGATTTTAAATGTGTCAAAAGATAAATATGAAATTACTTGTAAATATAATGAATCAATCAATACCTAGAATATAGTTTTATAGTGCAGTCTTGATAAATAAAATCATAACCATATGTTTGACAACCTATAGAGATATATCTTTTAAACATTTCATAGTTAAGTTTACCAAATTTCAGAAATATCCTTTATATAATCGAATGCATTTACTGTGCAATAAATACTAACATCGAGATAGATAGATAGATATATAAGTTATTCTGACTCCAGCAAGTATTCCATTCTGGTGATGTCACTACGGAGGGAATTTTGCGATGGTTTCATCATCATCATGGAATCCCAACTTCTTAACTTTGACGATGAAGTTCTTTTTCTCTTATAATTGACTCTTCTGGTTAATTCGCAGCAACTGCCAGCATGCTGTGGTCTACACTGGCAGTAGCATTTGCTAAGTGGACTGAAACCGAAGCTCTTCAACAGGCCATTATTGAAGCAGGGTAGAATACAGTGGGAGACGAGGTAGGTGCATCTGGCGACCAGTTTTCTATATTGCTGCTGTCTCTTTTGAGCAATTGATTCGCCATTCGCTTGATAACACGGTAGAGTCAGGAGACACACGGTGAGATATAGAAAGCAAATCTGTGGAATGAGCTGATCACGACGTTTATTAATGTTGAAGGAACTAAACATCATCTTCTGTAGGGGGCAAAATGAAGAATTGCTTTTTCAAAAATAAAAACAAATGCTTAAGTCAAGTAGTAGGTATTTATGGACAATAATGGAAAATATTTGCGCACAAACTATCAATTGTTTAACAATTAGTCAGTTTAGGGTTAGGTATAAGGTTTTGTTAAATGGGATTAGTTTCTTTTATAATGTTTGCCAGTTTGTTTATGATTGGGAGGCTGTCGTCATAACAGCAGCTGATTCGTCGATATTCCAATAATAAATGACAATGAAAAAATATACGCCTACTGAATTTTTCTCTAATTTTGGGTGTTAAATTCCACTTATACAGTCACTACAGGTTGACTGTATAAATTTCTCTCAACGAATTACACATATGTGTAGGTAGGTATAGTAATCATTTTTAAATAATGAAACTTTAAATCGGTAAATAGAACCCAAATTTATGTATGCGTTGATTAACAAATATTTGTATTTGAATATTTTACATCAATTGATCACAAACTATGAAACTCAACAACAATCCTTTAAATTAAACTCATGAACAAGAACAATTGACTTGAAATTTATGCAGTTAAAATTATTATTATTAAATTTTCTAAATATAGTCACTATAATCACTAATAATATGATTAAAATTATCTGAACTATACCTAACACAAAACCAATTGAGAGAGGTAAAATTTGTAAAATCTCTCCAGAGAGATGTCCCCTAAAAATGGATTTGAAATTTGACATGCAATAACTCTTGTTAGGTCGTCCACGTCATACTAAGACATGGACAAATGTTTATTAAGATCGATAAACATACATCACAATTGATATAATCGAGAAATATTCGCATTATTATCACTCATTCTTCTTCTTTCATGAAATTATACCGGCAAGTAAAAATCCGTTTTCCATTTCAGTGTCCGGTTGCTAGGGAAGTCGCTATTGCTAAGCAACGTCTTGAAATATAACCATATAACTTGAATTTCATGAAATATTTACATAATAAGGGGTATTCAAATATATAGGAAGTGTCAGCTATTTTAGTGTCTGGTTGCTATGGGAATCATTATACCGCCTAGTAACTGACCAAATTTTAGCCTTTCCACAAAATATTTAGCATAAAACATTTAAAATGGTCATAAAAATGTGGTTTTCTATGTCGTAATCAATCTCGTAAATTAAATGTGTCCTCCCAAATTGACTGCCCGGTTGCCATTGACAAGTGGACAAATTGGATAGCAACCGAACAAAACCACCCAAAATTGAAAAGATATTATATGTCATTCATTATTTTGAAGGTATATATGAAACAATTAATCATTTGAGGAGTATCTGGTTCGAGCCTCAACAAAAGAAAAACGCTTTCATTTTGGAAAGTTACTGGGCATCGACGCTTTTAATAAATTGTTTTTTTTTTATATATTTTTATTATCATATCGATTAATTAATCCATATTTTCTTTGAGTTATGATCGAGTAGACTGCGTCCTCTGTATTTTCGGACAATTTTGAGTCACTTGAAATTATGTATAGTTTTAAAAGTCCTAAGAATTTCCAGTTGGGGTTTATAATGAGGAATGATGGTTTGAGATGGGATATTCTATGGACGGTGGATTGCTGTGTGATGGATAATTCTGATGATCCGTTTTTAAATCATTTCGAGCTTTGCTATTTTGGTGTCTTCTAAGTCATCCCATCAACCATAATAAGCAGTTTTTATGTTCAAATTTAGTTTTAAAAAATGGAACTCGATGAAGATGCTTTTTAGCATAATGTAAAATAATGAGAAAGATCAAGTATATTGTAAACTCATTTATTCAACTCTACATACTACTGTGTACAAGGATTGTTTATTTCAACCTTTATAAAAAATTGATCTTTTACGTTTTCTTTATTGAAATTATCAAAATGTTTAATTAAAACTGAAATATAAATCCCACTGCCTAGATCGGAGATACCCGTAGATTCTCAGCATTTATCCCTTCAATGCAGTGGAATCATAAGTAGATTCTCACACTCATTTATTAACATCATAGGCTATTTATTGAATCAAGGGAAGGATACAAAATATAAAAAAGAATTCTTGTTTTACACTCTTGATATTTTTAATTATAAATTTAATATTGTATAATTAATTATTAGATATAGATAACTTATTAATTTAAATTATACGCTGTTATATAGTTTAAAATTGGCGTCATAGAAATTCTTTAGCCAAAAACAATTTATTAATCTTTCTGTATTTTTTACATTTTTCGAAATTCACATCACTTGCAGATTTTTTAATATGAAATGATTTTAATTTCATTTATTGTAGAAAAGTTTGACATGCTTCGAAACTCATTAGTATATACTGTAAGTAATTAAATACATTTCAACACAAATATAAAAACAGATATAGACATACAAACAAGATATATCAAGGTATATAGATAAATATAGTCGGATTGAGTTTTTCTCATTTATAAGTATGTCAATAGAATTCTTACCATTTCATGAAACGTAAAATAAATTATCACATTGATTAGACCAACCATCACACAATATATTAAAATCATCAATGGTAGCAGTTCTGGCATGATTAATCTTCACTATCGCACTCTTAAAATAAAATGTTTAACTTCGAAGAACAGTTTTAAATAAATTTCGTAAAATTTTAAAACTATAAATCAAAATGTTATATTTTATGTAAATTTTAGAAATTTTGGTACTCTTTTATATTTAATATTTTGTAAGGTAGGTATATACGATCACATATGTACCTATTCGTCTTCTTGATTTCCTGACATTGAATGGTTTTGGATTGATTGATGACTTCTCGATCATAACATTGCATGATATTTCTTGTCAATCAAAAAACGAATTCGAAAATGAATTCTCTTTTGTTTTTATATCTCTCATAAAAAAAGATTTTTTTTAATTGGTCATAACATAATATAGATATATAGATACCTATATTGAGGTCATTTGTTTTCATAAAAAACATTATTCAAGATTTACGCGGTTAGGGTATATATTTCTTGCTGACGTCAAATCATATGATTTCTCAAAGGAATATAATTCAATATTCACCTCAGCTGAAACAGTAGGTATATTAGATACAAAGACAGAATTTATTTTCTTAAATGAATTTCTTGATTATATTGAATCACGTATATAGTTGCTTCCAGATATTCAATATAGTGTGGGTTGTATCATGTGTCACAGCTATACAGTCTGACTTTTCATAGACTCCAATGTAAGATTATATCACAATCCATTTCATGTAAAATTTGGTACATAAAGTATATATATAATTTACAATTGATTACGCATATATGCAATATATTCTATCATTCGTCTATCTATAGAAGCATGATAAAACTATTTTGAATAACATTTTGATGAGATAAATACACCATTTCTTGTGATGTTTCCATTAAGTCATTTTTAATTACATAGCTATATCCACACTTTGCAGAGTGATATATAATAGGAACAGATTACACTCGATAATAAAATGTTTATATACTTAACAATAGGTACTTTCTTCGGGAAAATTATATTTAACAGGCAATTCTCGTCTGTTTATTTAATAATAGCAGAAATTACACAAAATACCTAAATTATATCTAATAAAAATCATTTTCCAATTGTTGGTAAGCTTACAAGAACAAAGTATATCTATTTCAAAAGAAAACAAACATTCTAAAAATTAACGATTATATGCTGATATACAAAGTATTATTCTATTGTGTCAAAAGTTTATACACAACAATGACAATGATTATATCATATGCTTTCATATCAATTGCATATTGCCGACCACAATGATAGAAATCTTAGAAGCATATCTATACATGACTTAGAAATAAATTGTAAATCAAAATAAAATAACAAAAATGCTGTACCTCTAAAACTTTTCTGGAACATAATGCAATTATAAAGATGCACATGTAGAATGTACCTAGAATCATTTTCACTAACCAATAATTTATGATATTGTAATTTTCATGAAGATTATGAAAGAGTGCTGACGTCACTACTAGATCCAAACATTCGTTGCTATAGTTATAGTCTATTTATATTTCAGCAGTGATTGAAAGAGAGCGTCTTATAGATTTAGATATATCAAGAGACTAGATATAATAATATATATTATAGCTAGTCTCTGGATATAGAATTCCTCATATAAAGAGATTCTCATAATACTGAGAGCCAATCAAATTATCCTGACATCACACTATTTCAGCTTATTAATAAAAGTAAAGTTTTGTAAATATTGTTAACACATTTGTTTGTTTTTGGTCGTTGTTGTCTTTTTTAATTTAGACAGATTTTTTTTTAATTTTTCCATTCTATTTCGTAAAAACTTTAATGTTTTTTCGAACGTAATTATTAAATTTATATAATTTACTCAATATGTATTAATATTTTAACTATAATTCGGCCTCCGACTGGTCTCATTTTAATTTTGAAGTTAAAGAGCTGAAATTTCAAACACTTTGAGGAAAAAACTGCCCAATATAAAATTCAGATCCATTTCGACATCGTTTGCCTATCAAAATCGATTTAATTGAAGTAAATTGTGTTAAAATTTGGAGAGTGTAGCTTCAAAAATAGACGAAATACTAGTCGGGAGGAGGGGGGCTCTATATTGGGGGGTCTAATTTTAATTGTACCTATATATATATACATATATTTTATTTTTATTTTTATAAAACGGTTTATTTTGCAGAACAATATATTTTATTGGATAAAATGGTTCCCAATAACACATTTTCTGTTACTCATGATAACTTTAATACTTTCTGTCAAAACTATCAGCGAACTGAAATGCAATACAACAGTTCAAAATTGTTTTACATTATTATGTTAAATTGTTATTCTTATCAATCTCACTACTGATGCTATGATGGCAATGATATGTACTATAATTTTAAAATTATTAGTTTGAGTCAGCTTTCTCGTTAAGAGTCATAGGTTTTAATTGTTGTTGTTCTATGTTAAATAAAATATTTATTTCATCATCTAAATTATAGCTAGAAAAATTAAAAATTTGTTAGAAGAAAATTCTCATTAATCAATACCCATAGCACTCGGTAACACACAGGACAATCAGTTGTTCTTCGGCGTGCTCGTGTTATGGCAACCTCTTGGCAATATGACTTATTGCATATTGGGCTATTTCTTTTTTACAATTTTACAAACAGAATATTGGACGAAAATAATGTAATCCTGTTTAATAGCATAATATAGAAAACAGAAGATATCTCTCAAAAATGTAAAAAAATCCATTGGACGGTTTGCATAATCGTGTATTTAATATTATTTTATTTAGTTGTGTTTAAATACAAAATAGTTTCGCATTAGGATAGGAAGATTCTAAAATTCTTTAAAAATGTCTGGCGATTATGAACTTAATGTAGACAATCTTATAGTTAGATTATTAGAGGGTAAGTTTAAAAAAGAATTTCAGTGAGAATAAGTAACATAATGTGTGAATACAATTAATATTTAAAATTACGTTTGCTATACTTCTCATTCTCATTAGGAGTAAATATTATTATTTTGTATACTGTTGTTAATGGTAGATACTTTCCTTACAAAATATTTTATACTGCTACTCCTAATCTTCTACTTTTTGAGCTAAAATTAATAAGAATTTTGTTTTATAATTTTTTCCATTTGATGTGAAACACCATTAAATTTATCATTTCTATAATGCTATATATATATTATTTACAGTTACTTTTAAAAAGCCAATAATTCCATTAGTTTAGTATATATGAAAAATATAGCAAATATATTCATAGAATAAGATATAATATTTATAACATTCTAGTTTTAAAAATATTAAAATTGTATTATGCAGTAATATTTATGTGCTCTAATTTATTATTGATATGTCTCCAAATGCAACCAAACAGTATCTGGCCATAATGATAATCAAGGGTTGAAAATCAGTATGCTACCTGACTTGGCATAGGCTAATCAATGAAAATAGCAACAGCAAACAGCATCTCAGGAACTTCACTCTATAAAGTCATCTATGAATATGGCTAATCCATACATGTAATTAAAAACTTTCTGAGAATGACAAAAGCTTATTCATTTAATTATATTGACAAAATTATTTCATGTTCAAAAATACCAAATTTTATATTAAAAGTTTTAGAATAATTTTCATTTTGATCACTGTTTTCATCTAATTTAAGTAAATCAATAAGGTATGAATTCATATTTTTTTAACTTCATTTCATAGTGTCTGTTAGGTAGCATTTTCAGTAGTCATGGATGGAGATTTAATCAAAAAAGATGAAAATGACTAGTGTAAATGTTAGATCATATGATTTATTAAATATTTTATTCATTATGATTCAGTAATATAGAATAAAGGTTTTATGTGTTTTTACCTATCAGAAACCAATTTAATGGCAGGGTTATTAGATGAGTCCTACCAACCCATGACCACATTCTTCTTTGATGATGGTTGATTCTTTAATTGATTATGACCTCTAAAAACACTTTTCTTTTCATACATAAACTAACCTTGTATCTATCTAATAAAGTTTTTAAATGTTGCATATTATTACACAACCTATCAAAAAATGATCATGAGCCTCCAAAAGGCTGCCATATGTTTATTATATCCTTAACAAAATAATAATAACATTGTAATTCAGTTACACTTTAAAAACTTGAATTTCAAATGCACAAAATCTCAAAGTATGCAGGTCCTAAATACTTTCTACCATTCATGTGAATAATTCTTATTCCCTGATGCTGTTGACAGTATTTGTAAGTATATTACAGTTCATTGATATACAATTAGATAATCTGAGGTGTACACTATATACCTTTAAGCAATTAACCTGTAAATGCTATGACACCATGCTAAATAGTTTCACATTGTTTCACATTTGTGTTATAGTCAGAGGATGTCGCCCTAGTAAATCAGTTCAAATGCAAGAAGAAGAAATAACAGCTCTTTGCTTAAAGTCTAGGGAAATATTTCTTTCACAACCAATCTTATTGGAACTTGAAGCACCTCTAAAAGTTTGTGGTAAGTAAATTATTATTCATTAATCTCAATAACTGTATGCCATCATTGATTACTAAAACAAAATATGGCATGTGTTCACCTTAGCGCATAGTACACATTTTATATAAGATATGTAATATAATTCATGTCATTTTTCCAATATTCTTTCTAGGGGATATTCATGGGCAATACACAGATCTTCTTAGGCTTTTTGAATATGGGGGATTTCCACCTGAATCAAATTATTTATTTCTCGGTGATTATGTTGATAGAGGGAAACAATCCATGGAGACAATCTGTCTTTTATTAGCTTATAAAATCAAATACCCGGAGAATTTTTTCTTACTCCGTGGCAATCATGAGTGTGCTTCCATAAACAGAATCTATGGTTTTTATGATGAATGTAAGTAATAACCCAACTCTTACTATATTGCATATTATTACAGTTGAATAATGCATTGATTTGATTTTCATTTAGGTAAAAGACGTTTTAGCGTACGATTATGGAAAACCTTCACTGATTGCTTCAATTGCTTACCCATTGCCGCTATTGTTGATGATAAAATTTTCTGTTGTCACGGTGGTAAGTTTGTATTGATATCCTCCTAAAAATTACACCGTGTTTATTTATTAGCATTTCTTAAATGAAATATAATTTGTGTTATTATGGTACCAATATATACTCGTTACTGGTTGAAGGTTGATGAATGTAGAGAAATAACATTGAATTCAAATAAATCTTCTTCTTTTTTCAATTTTAGGTTTATCGCCTGATCTGCATTCAATGGAACAGATTAGACGAACGATGCGTCCAACTGATGTTCCTGACACTGGTAATTAATATTTTAGAACATTTATTGCATTTCTAAAATAGAGCTCAATGGTTATTTTTCTTAATTTAATAATTAGTAATCTGTTTATTTCTAATAGACTTTTAGATTCTAATTGTTAGTTACATAATGAAGGAGCAAATATATGCCATGCATTTCTATCCTTAATTCACTTTAGGTTTGCTGTGTGATCTGTTGTGGTCGGATCCTGACAAGGAAGTCACTGGCTGGGGTGACAACGATCGTGGAGTTAGCTTCACTTTCGGTGCTGATGTTGTGAGCAAATTTTTGAATCGTCATGATCTTGATTTGATATGTCGTGCGCATCAGGTAGGTGATACACTGAGCTATTTTAGTTACTGACTATGCAATAAGAGAATGACGTCAATCCCAATTTCGAGTAGACGAAATTGTTAACAGTCGGGGTTTTGTTTCATTTCAATCAGTTTTATAAACAAATAATGAATGAATATTTCAGGTGGTAGAAGATGGCTATGAATTTTTCGCTCGACGTCAATTGGTCACTCTGTTTTCTGCGCCCAATTATTGTGGCGAATTCGACAATGCTGGCGGTATGATGAGTATAGATGAGTCTCTCATGTGCTCCTTTCAAGTATGTGGAATAGAATTATTGAGGATTACAAAAATTGTAAAATTATTATTCTGTAATTTGAATTCGTTAGTCAAATGTCAAACTTTAAGCATTTCTTAATATGTATAGTAGTTACTTTTTCATTCAAAATTACCTCATTGATATAATCTTCCTTAGGCATAGTTTAATAATTATTGATTCTTATTTAGTCTGTTCCAAACTGTGCTTTTTTTCATATCCCATATTGCTGCTAATAAATCGAAATATAACTTTTCCTTTAACAATAAATTGAGATTTAAATCTACAAACCGATTCTACTCAGTAATCTCTATCTAATTCTCATGTTTATAGCCGGTTATTCCAGAATGATTTCATTTGTTTAGTCTATAATCGCTATTTAATATTTAGTCTCATTCTCACTACAGCTTGTTCTCCAGTTTCTGTTTATAAAGTTGTATTAAATTAAGATTATTTATGGAGTTATTTATATTAAAATTGTCCAGAGAATAGTTCTTAGGTTATTCTCTAAATTTATTTTGCCATTTATGTAAATGAAAATCTATCCGATATATAAAGTTGTCTTCATTGATTTTAGATATTGAAGCCTTCAGAAAAGAAAGCCAAATATCAATATCAAGGCCTAAATTCAGGCAAACCCATTACCCCTCCCCGTAATGCTAGACCATCATAAACTTTGTTAGATTACAATTACTGTTGGTTCAGCCATATCGAATCGGATCTAATTTCAGATAATTGTACCCGTTTACTATCGGTCATTATTGAGTCACCTTCAGTACCTGATCAATTTACTCGAGTCTTTATATAGATAGTGATTCTGATTTATGGTCGACATTTTGAAATTATAAAGATCATGCTTACTGATATAATTATGCCTACTTATGTGGACATTCAAAGTGATTCAAAATTCATTAGTTATGTTTTCGAATGAAGCATTATATTATTTTGATTTTTAAGATACAACATTTAAATTATACATCTATTACTTTTGTTTCTATGCCGTTTTCAATTCAAATTATAGGATAGTCCCAAATGATAATTTTAAATTTTCTTTTTAACATTGTATATCAAGTAGATAAACTTTTGTGGTGGATGATGACGCATGAGCATATGTATGTCCATACCACATAAAAGGATTTATAAATGCTGCCTTAAAAATTTCATTTCGGAAAATAATAAAATTTACAGATATCAGCACAAATTTTGAACAAACATGTCTGTAAAGCATATTTTGGGACTCACCTATAAAATCTGAATAGTTTTTGTAAGTGTTATTCCATAATGTATTTTTTCTATGTTTATGATTGTGTATCATTGAAAAATTCGAATAGTTTTTCTCTGTATCTCGACCTTTATCGATAGCTTTATTTTATCAGTACCCCATTTTAAGGTTTCTACCAACTTCAAATTGTTATAGCTCGTAAACATCAAAAGTCTGATTTCAAAATATTTTCACTGAATAATAGCGAACATAATTTGTTTTCCCCATAAATCAAATTATTTGTTTATGAATGCTACCAACGTATTATTTGAATATTCTCAACAAAATTTATTAGTGCAAAAGTCATCAGTTAAGGAAAAGATAAATTTATTATTTTAGCTATTACGCCAAAGCCGTCTAAGTTGGTCTGCCGTAGAAGTCAACTTAAATTTATATGTATGTTACAACAGTAGTCAAATTATTATGTAATTTTAAGGTGTATTTATTGAGTATAAGCACTTTGTTTTATAGCATATAAGAATGATTAGGTAGGTTTTGTATTCTATTTTTTGCCTCTGTCATGAAAATAATGAACAAAGGCTCAATACCTTCAAAATGTGTGGTTTTACATTTAAAATTTTATGGAAAAGTGATTGGTTGACGATCATCTGTCGAGATTCTCAATATAGTAATTTATATCATTACATATCTATGTGCAATTCTAAAAAATTATTTCATTTCAGAAGAATATGCTGCTCTACTTGCACTTATTGTGAATTATGTAACCTACCTATTTATTGTATCTGACAGTATTTCTCCGATATCTCACCAGTATTTATTATTTTATTGATAAGCATCAACCAATAAAAAACAAAACTTTTAAAATTTCTTCGTATTAATTTCTATTCATGATGAAATCAAACAATAACATGACATAATTATTGATATTGGGTGAAGTCCAATGTTCGTGTTATTAAAGCAGGCATGGGTTTTTTCCCGATTGTTTTGGAAAAATACCATCTTTTTTCAGATAAGCATTGTAATGACAAAAATGCAATAAAATGCTAGGTGTCGACCCCTAGCTTATATTATCCTTATATTAAACCCATTTATTTGAATTCAGGTAAAAAGAAAATTTTCGCGCGGACTTATAGGCTATGTTTCTCATAGAAATCGCATTTAAGGCGTTTAAAATAAGCTTGCGAAAAATTTTGTCTGCGGCGCTGAAGGTCCGGGTGGATTTCCAGATATTTAAAATGTCTCAATCCCATGCTTGTAAAGCTTTTTTGTTAAGATATGTTTAAAAGTTTCCTTTAAGAAACTTATTGCAATCAGTTTGATTCACATAGAAATCGTCATTCAATTTAGCACGTGCTTATATTTCTATTTGCACTTTATTATGAAATCTCCTAGAAATAGTTATAACCAACAAAGGCATTTTTCAAGTACCTTTATGTTTCTTATTTACATCTTTTTAGTGTTATATTTAACAGATTGTACCTTTAGATTCACTCAGAAATGGCATTAAGTAACATGATTGTACAAATACGTTTTAAAAAAGTAGGTTAAAGTATTATTTAGTTTTTATTCATCAATAAAAAAACATTATTTCGTCTAATTTTTTAAATTTTAGTTTATTATGTCAACATAAATGTCAGTTTCATCTAGTGTATTTACAATTATTTGTCTATCAGGAAAAGTTCTATGGTATGTATTTCTAAATGCACAAATATATTTCTCCATTGAATTTTTTCTAACATAATATATGGCACATAGGCTTTATTTATATTATGATGCTGCATAGTCTATTAAATCAATATAATCTCTATCTATATATTTAGCAATAGTATTTATGGCTATTTAAAAAAACTAGGAAATATTGAAGTCTGTGCTGTGCCTGACTAAACTTTCTTAGACTAAAATTCTGTAGAACATTTTTACACTATGCAAAACTGAAAGGATGGTATGTCTAATAGTTTGAAGTTCAAACTCTTGTAATATGAAAGTTATTTTACAGTTTTAATGAAACGGATTGTTACAGCCATTAAGTATACTTTAAATTTATTTTTTAATAGGAATACAAATAAATACTCAGATGTCTATGTCTCTCCTGGTTTAGTAATAACTGCTTCTAATGCAGATATAATAATAAACTTTTCTATAAATATATTTAAATCTTTAAATGCAATTTTTTCAAGATGATTTTAAGTTTCTTGAAAAAATAACTATTCTTATTCCTTTGGGAAAATATTTCCTAAGGTATTTTAGTGTGAATTTCATAAATGTTTGATGCTATCAAACTGTAATTCAAACTACAAATTATTGAAAATTATACTTGTAAATGTCCAATTCTCATCAACTGTCAAATTGGTAGTTTGATTAATCAGCAAAACTACTATATAATTCAGTGATCTATTTTTGATTTCATTGGATTGATGGGGATATTACTAGTTCAACTAGAAAGAGGAGTAATTTATTTATTGAACTGTGTAGTTTGGCAAGGTTTTTACAATATCATGAATTCTGAGAATAGCAGACAGGGTGCAGTACTAGTTCCTAGTTTAAAGCCTCAATGAAGCAAGTTACAAGTTATGGTTCAAGTTTAATACAACTTAAAACATGACATACATATAAAAGGTTTTTAAATCATGCATTGAATATTTTTAGAATGGTGGATCTAACTATTAATTAAAACAAATTTCTTCATTCCAAATATTATTAATTTTAACTAGAAATTATAATTGGACTAACTAAGAAAAGTATTTTTTTAAATTTATTTTTTAGAGTACTATGGAAGAGAAAGTGAAGCCATTACAATTTCTTCAGTTTAGTAATGATGTGTTATTTGTTACCTACTCTGACCAATCATCTCTATCATTATCTGCCTGTGGAAATCAATTTCATCATGATTCTTCACTGTGCAAATCTCCCCGCTATAATGCAGGTAAAGGCACAGTTGGTATCATGATAGTACATGAATTGGAAGAATATCATGTTTACACATCACAAATCAGTTAATAATATGCAATTACTAATTATACATTCAAGCAAGTATTCAAGTATAGATGGCATTTATTATTTTTTAGTTGGTGTTAGTAGGGTTCAACATATGAGCGAATTTGCTACCAGCTATTATAAAAGTCAAGTGAAAGAAGCGATAGAATTTCGTAATATGTTCTCTAATCGACCATTTATCTGTTCTCTATTGCTCCTGAATGACAAAGCCAAATCTTCCAACAACATGGTGGTATCTGAAGTGCATTGGCCAAGTAAATACACCAGCGCTGAAGTCGAATGCACAAAAAGTGGTCGTTACAGAGTGAAATCACTGGATGGTTCAGCCGAGCTTGTATTGGCTACTAACAGGTTACCTATTTTAATTGCATTTTCTAAAATTATCATAGATAATTAGATTAGACTGTTAATGAAGAAAGAAAAGTGAAAGTGAAAAATGAACTTCTCTGATCACAGACTTCCAGATTATGAAAGACATTTTGCAAGGGAGCTTTAGAAAAGGCCGACACAAGACCAATTATTGGATGTGGTTGGGCCTTCCAGCACATCGCATCTACCGACCAATTAGAAGACGCTGGTTTCAAATTCGATGTTTATCCTGAAATGTTTGATGCTATTTTAGACATCTTTGTATTTGGTTCTTGTTTCTCAAATTCTTCAGTGCGTATTTTTAGGCGAGAATTTCGTGTGCACTACACGATAAATACTGAAGTCTGTAGCTCATCTCCCATCAAACAATCTATTCGAGTAACGCAACATTTTTGTGTGAGCGCTTGTCCGGAAATATGGCGTTATCCTGTGAGCCTTCTCTTGAAAAACATCGATTCGCAGGCATTTAATTCGGCGACCTCTTGTTCAAGTTCATTAGACCGAGTCAATGGATCAGGTGATCTCGGACAGTCGTCAGTTCTATCTGCTACAACTAAACTACCAAAATCTCTGCCTCTACGTTGCAAAAATCAGCATTTGCATAAGTAAGTTGTTTTTACTGGGGGTGATCTGTGCGCCCCTTGTAGAATCAGATCAGCAGACCTTTCTTATGGTGTGTCTCGTATTTCAGATTCGAGGCTGTATCCCCACCATTTCGATCCATCTCCTCCTCCTCTTCCTCCTCCTCTTCCTCGTCTCCCCACACAGACAGTGTCATATCAGACCGGGAGTGGTGGCTGGGTCTCACCGCCCTGCACGGCCCACTGAAAGTGATGTGCTCAGAGGGTGTTCTCTATCGCCTCTTGTATCCCGTCAATTTCTTCCTAACCTCCCAGTGTCAGAGCAAGAGTTTAAACAACGAGAGTGTCAACACTGAAAGCGCTGGTTGTGTGGAGGTGTTTCCTGGTGATAGCAGTGTCTTAGTGTCGAATAGTTTAGCTGGGGATTACTTCACTCACTATCTACCATCTAAGAATGGGGTAAGTTGATATTCAAATCAATCAATCATTGTTCGAATATAATAATCGCAAATTTAGTAAATGCCTTCTGACAGTATTTATGTATAAATCAATGATGTAATTAATAGAATAGATCGATTGCATCCGAATCATTAAGATCGCATTATTACATCATACCAATAGTTACCCCCGCCGTTTACCCACAACATGTCGTTCTCATTTCATTTCGTCTGTCAGGAAATAGTCGAACGAGTTTACAACAGTATGAAGCCACCGCCCACTTATCCTCACAAAATGTCCTACCAACTCACTGACCTGCTCACCACGGCTCGAATCTTGTGTCGACATATTCGAGAGGTGACCGTATCTCGACAAAGAATCACTTCCTCCGCCTCACTGTTATTGAGAACAACGTGCTGGTGGTCGAGAAAGGACGCGAGTAGATTGTTTGGTAATTATCGGGATGATGATGAGGAGGTCAATGATGACAGTGAAGAAGGGGAGGAGGAAGATGATGTGCCAATTCACAGTGCCAGACTCTTGGAGAACCAGATTGTAGAAGGGATTGGAAAGTGAGAGATGCTCTCTTGAATATTAGATAGAAGATTATTTTAACTAATTCAATATCTTTAATACTTATTTACATAAATGTTCTTTGTAATTTGGAAATATATATAGGTCATACAATCAAAATTTGAGAGGAGATAGAGGAAGAGAGTTTGGAGTGAGAAGAATAAGAGAG